>JBAGKK010238262.1:0-21478 GCA_037177015.1 Euceroptres primus | reverse complement strand
TTAGCGCAAATGGTTTTTCTTGAATATCTCCGTTCAACTCTGAGAGCACTTACCTAACTTTTTACTTTGGACGGCAGAATTCTGACCGGTAGCAAACCTATAAAATAACTTTTATTTGTTTAATTTAACTTTCGTACATACCTGTCTTTTAATTTCGCCAGTTGTAGTCTTGATCGATAACTCGATATTACTCTGATCTAAGAGGATTTTTGCATTATTAATGTAGACATCTTCATGTCTTCCGTTTCGTCTTCGTGTCACCCACAAAGGCGGGTTTCCATCAAGTTCCGAGTTTATGGACGCAGCATGATCCAATTTATCCGTTTTGTAAGGGAAAGTAGCTGCAACAAAAAAAATTACTTTTACTTATGAAAATATCCTTTTTATGTAGATTCCTGAAATTCTGAAATGTTAATGGGCTTACGATTTATAAGGAAATAATGGCGCATTATTCACATTTAGAATGATCTGAGGATTCCATTTTCTCATTGTGAAGATGCAACACCAGGAAGAAAAAATCGCGAAACGAGGGTGAAGGCTGCAAGAAAAAAAAGATAAAAGAAGGGGCAAAAGTTAAGAGAAACTTTTCCGCAAAAGCTACAGAACTCGTCGCTTTATTATCTCGTTATTCGCTAGAATGTCGCAGTAATCCTCAGGGTTTTCCCGTGAACCTACTGCCATTCTGCATCCTGAAACGGATCTAGAAGGTTTCAGTACTTCAGAGGAAAAGTCACACAATGGCGCTCATTACCCACTCCGAGAATTGGATCTCGTCTCGTAAACTGCAGTCGTCCGGCTCAGACTTCCAGCCTAAGAAAGCCAGTAGTCTTTCGCAACCCTTAACTCCAGTGCAACTTTTTATTCTCCAAGATATTCGTTGGAAGTAATATTCTTATAAAGGAATTCACATTCTGTAAGTTGTGAGAAATTGCAAATGCTAATCAATTAATCCTTTAACCCATAAGTATATGTTTAGTGGCTTCTCAAACTAAACTCATAGTAGCACAGAAAATTCCAGGGTATCATTTTAATCGGCAGCAGAATGAGAAATAGGAAAACAAAAGACTATAACTATAGAATAAATGATCCACTTCAGATCAAAAAAATATCGCTGCAAATTAAAATAATGTCCCACGATTTAGAGTGAGATCAAAATTAACAGGCATCGAAAATGTAGAAAAAAATTAAAACACAACAGCTTCGACCTTTTAATTATATAACCAATGATATTAGATGATAGAAGGTTCTGTAAGCCCCATGAGGTTTAACACGTATTTTCCATAAGAAAAAAAGACGTTTTTGTCAATTTTATTCAGAATCGTCAATATTAGGTGAATCGAGTTGGAACTCAACATTTCTCTTCACAATTAGCTATAAAATACAAATGAATAATTGCTTTTTAAATATTACCCCTATAAGTCTGTTTTATAGGGTCCCAAAGAAACCCCATAAGTGAATAATTGGGTTTTGCGAGTTTTTGGCGTTAAGTATGATTTTTTGCGATTTTTTAATACAAATTGTTTCTAGTACATGAAATACTACTTTCTACTAATTTTTAGGTGTTTACATAAATTGTTTAAACAATTTATTATTGTTTTTAGCAATTTTCTCTTAGAATAGAGTTACAAAGTTGCGGTTATTTCCGAATTTTTCAAAATTTCTTCAACTTTTCAGTTAGAGCGAGGCAATAGTCAATTAAAGTTAACAGAAATAATTGTTGAAACAATTTATTATTATTTACAACAATAGTCTTTGAGAATAATACTAGAAAACTGCGGTTTTTTTTTAAATTTTTCACTTTTTTCCACTTTTCCCTTAGAGTGAGTTAATAATTAATGCAAATTAACAAATATAATTTTATCAACCTATTATTATTAGTTACTTGCTAGAAAGTTTCGGTTTCTTCTGAAATATTCAGCTTTTTGTCCACTTTTCACTTAGTGAGGTAATAATTAATGCCAATTATCAAACATAATTATTTAAGCAATTGATTATTGCCTATAACTATCTTCTCTTAGAGTAATGCTAGAAAGTTGCGTTTTTTTCTGAAATCTTCAGTTTTGGTTTGACTTTTTAGTTAGAAATAAATAATAAATGAACATCAACAAGAATAATTTTTTAAATAGTATTCTATTTTTTCAAAGTCAAGTATTTTTACTCTTTTACTAATATTTTAAAATATTAATTTAAACAAAAAGGTTATCTTACAGTAGAGATAAAAACAAAGGATGGAATAATTAGGAGTAGGTGGGAAGGGTGGGTCTGTAAATGACTTGTAAACATTTTGTTTTGAATCACAACACGAAGTTTATTGCAAAGCGTAAAAGAAAAATTTGGAATTGCACACATTTACTATCAGCCCCCCCCCCTCTCCTACCTTGGAGAAAACATGTTGTCTTCGATGATAATATACATTATACATATATATATATATATATATATAGATATCAAAAAGGCCTCAATCATATAATTAATTGATTATAACATAATATTATTAAAAATAATAATAAATTGTTTAAAAAATTATGGTTGTTTACTTCAAAATAATTATTACCTCACTCTAATTGAAAAGTGGACAAAAGGTGGAAAAGTTTAGAAAAAAACCGCAACTTTCTAGCATTATTCTAAGAGAATATTGTTATAAATAATAATAAATTGTTTAAACAATTATTTCTGTTAACTTTCATTGATTATTGCCTTGCTCTAACTGAAAAGTTGAAAAAATTTTGAAAATTTTGGAAAAAACCGCGACATTCTAACTCTATTCTAAGAGAAAATTGCTATGCTATGCACTCCAGATACAAACACTTAAAAACTTGCACTTTCGTTCCTTCTACCACAACTTCATTTTTTTAAATATATATATATATATATATATATATATATATATATATTAAAAATAAAACTACTCCCACTACAGCTTTACACCATAGCCCGGTTCACAGAATGTCTTTAGACACTAGTCGTTTTCCAATAGTGACAACAGCAACTAGCCAATTTTGGTCCTCGAATATGTGGTTTTCGAGAAAACGACGAAAAATTAAATTTATCGGCAATAGTGTTACAGTAATATGAGGAATAATTTCTTACACAATTATTAAGGTATTTATAAAAACATATAACTGATGAGATTCCAGAAATTCTGGATATTATTGTAATATTCATCCTACTTTAATTTTCATTGTTAATGGTTTTCAAAAAATATTTCTTCCTTTCAATGACAAATCTGTCATTCTGAAAGTTTAAAAAAATTTTTTTTTTACAATTGTAAATTTTATATTTAAACAAGACTTTATAATGTTCGCTTAAAATTCTTATATTTCTTTGTTGAAATGTATAATTGTTTAATTAAACAAATAGCGTTTGTATCAAATATAATTTTCGTTTTTAGAAATAAACCACTGAAGAGGACTCACATGAGAGTCGAAACGTTTGGTTAAAAAAAACACAGCTTTTTTAAATTATTCGACCCTAAAGCCCATGCAAGACATCAACAAATTTTATAACCAGAGGGTCAATAGAAATCAACAAGATGAATTGCTATAAACAATAGTAAATTGTTTGAACAATTTATTTAAACATCTAATTTTCAATATAAAGTAATACTTTATGTATTAGAAACAATTTGTATTAAAAAAACCGCAAAAAATCATAATTAGCGCTAAAAACTCGCAAAACCCAATTTTTCACTTATGGGGTTTTTTTGGGAGCCTATAAAACAGACCTATGGGGGTGATATTTAAATAGTAATTTTTGAATTGTATTTTATGACTAATTGTGAAAAGAAATGTTGAGCTTTAACTCGATTTACCTACTATTAACGATTTTGAATAAAATTTACAAAAACGTCTTTTTTTCTTATGGGAAATACGTGTTAAACTTAATGGAGCTTGCGGAACCTCTAAATATCATTTTTAAAAAAACGCATCTGTTTTTTTGTGGATTCAAACAAATTTGGGGGCGATATGCATGAAAATTCGAAAAAATACACTGAAAAAAATGGTTAGTTGAGCCAACTACTTTGGCTTGTTACATATGTCCCTACTACTTTATTAGTTGGGATAACTATTTTATTAGTAGGCGTAACTATTTAGTTTGTTGCAACAAAAATTTGAATAATTAAATCAACTAGTAAAAGGTTGTAAATACTAAAGTATTTGGCCCAACAACCCATTTTTTTCAATGTAAACTAAAGGTATATAACTAATTTTGTGCTCCAACTTAAACTTATATTAATTATAAAAGTTATACTAAAGTTATATTATTATTAATTGAATATTTTGACGATTAACATAATACAAGAAAAAATCATCCCTAAAGGGTAAAAGAGGAAAATATTCTATTTTAGATTATTAGTTTCATGAAAGCATATAAAAATGATGAAATGGATATGAGCTGGAGAATTTGCATGAACCACTGGTTTTTGTGATACGCTGCTTTTCATCAGTTCGACCTTTCGCATTTTATCTTTGACGATATTCCTCTTTCAAACCGATATACTCGAAAAACGGATGCACATAAGCGAAAAGGATCGCTTTTAGCCAGATGGGATTTCTTTTCTAAACACCCGGAGGCGTTTTATCGAGAATTCTTAGGTGAATCTTTCCTTACCAACAGGGCTGCTGGCTTATCTAGACATGCTAGTACGAAACGTCCGAACTTTCAGCGCATTCGTATGTAAATGACTTCGTTTGATGGACGAGGAACCTGCGAAATTGCGAACTTCACCCGCGATAAGCTCTTCTAATTTTCTCTGACGATTCTAAGTTTTTTAAAGTAAAGAAAAAACTCAGCGTTTTTCTACTGTCAGAAAGTACATTTTAAAAAAATATTTGGCACATAATTTACCTGTACAGAAATGAACGGTACAGAATTAACGAAGTTTATTTTTAAAAACTGCAGGTGGAGAATTTAACCGAGCAGAGTATTCTTTCATAAATCTGAATTGGTGAAAAGTTGACTTATTGAATTAGTAATATGAATGACACAAATCCTCGAGAATAAGATTACTGCCAGTAATTTCATGACATTTTTCAAATATGTGATTTTTAACTATCTAATTAGTAAAGTATTGGTCTGTATGGACTACCAATTATACAATAAACTTAATTTCTTCAGTCGAATATTTTTGACTATCGAATTAGTAATTCCTTTCTAATCATTAGTGGAAGACTTTTTTCTAAACGAATTAGTAGAATTTCACTATAAATTAGTAAAATTTCACTATTTTATATTTAGAGAGTTAAAGTAGAATTTAGTAGAAGTTTCTTTTCAATTTAAAGTAAATTTAAATTAATAAAACGTATGTAACATGCTGAGTGTTTATTCAATTTAAAAAAGTAGAGATTTTAGTACGATGAAGTTATAAAATATGCAGAAACCAATTTAAGAAGAAAACGAGGTAAAAGTACTGGGAAAAATTGAATGTAAACTGAGAGGGATGCGTATAATATAGTTCTATGTGCCTCGTTCCAATCGAGCCTCATTTCTTTTCTACAGGGCGATTTTCCCTGTCCCAGTCATTCCCTCATTTTTTTCTTTCTACCCAACCCTCGCCTCTTTTCCGCTCTTTCGCTGAGACTGAATGATTAAGCTCTCGATCGATTCGCATTTATATCCTTAGCCCTCCGGGCACAAATGCGAATGCCAAACTGCCAACCGCCAAATGAGAACGTTGCGTATAAAGCGAGAGCATAGTCCCATTTTATCATCCTACGCTTTTCTGCATGGCAGCATCTCCCTGTTTGACAAGTTTGAAATTCAAACTGAAATCTAATGTCGCAGCTTGAATTTCGAATTCAGCGTCAAATTTCATCGATGGCACTAGAATCTGATGGTTGGTTACTCCAGTTTCAAAGGCTAGATAAATAACAACAGTTTCCACGTTTCGATGGAAACAAATTTTGAATTGGAATTGTAATTTTCATTATTTGAATAATTGTATGTGTAAAATTTTAGATATAATCCGTTTCAAATCAGACAGATTCTACTTGAAGTCGCAGAATCTTTCGTTGACAAAATATGTTATTTTTTAGAGGAAATAAGGCGACACTGAGGGTTAATTATTTACTCGTACAATCTCGTATACACTTTGTTTTCAATCTTGTGCAATATTATGCAATCTTGTGCAATCTTGCAATCTCGAGCAATCTCATGCAATCTTTGTCGATCTTGTAATCTCGTACAATGTCATGCAATCTTATGCAATCTCATGCAATCTTTGTCAATCTAATGCATATTTAGCAATATTTAGCAATCTTTGGCAATCTTGCAATCTCTTGCAATCTCATGCAATCTCGTGCAATCGCATGCAATCGTATTTTTCGGATTTGAGAAAAAAATTTATCCTAAGGAGGATAATTGAATTATCTTAAGGATAATAATTAAATTATCCTAAGGATAATAATTCAATTATCCTAAGGAGGATAATTCAATTATCCTAAGGATAATAATTAAATTATCCTAAGGCTAACAATTAAATTATCCTAAGGAGGATAATTGAATAGTCCTAAGACTAATAATTAAATTATCCTAAGGAGGATAATTGAATTATCATAAGGAGGATAATTCAATTATCCTAAGGATAATAATTAAATTATCCTAAGGAGGATAATTGAATTATCCTAAGGCTAATATTTAAATTATCCTAAGGAGGATAATTGAATTATCCTAAGGATAATAATTAAATTATCCTAAGGATAATAATTAAATTATTCTAATGATAATAATTGAATTATCCTATGGATAATTTTCTAAAAACAACAAATTACTTTTTTAAACCTTTGAATTTTTTAAACTACTTACGATATTCTAATTTTCTTTGCGGATTCTGATGTGGTTTACCGCCTTCTTTAGAAATCCATAGGAAAATTGGTAAAAAGTACAAAATTAACAAAAAAGCAGGGATTTTTTTGGAAAATACAATGAGTCCATTTTCTCGATCAATGCATCTTTTAAATTTTTGCCAATTTTTATCTAAATTTGAACTCATATAAGGAAGACATCCTGTAAGATTTATTGGAGCTAAACTATTTTTGTGTCCAGGAGAATCTTTTCATAAAATCGAATTTTAGAAGTTTTCTTACAAATAATGCAAGATATTAAACACTTTTACGAGAGAAAATTGTTATACAAAAATAATCTATAAAAATTGTCAGAAATATGTAGAATTATTTCCTGATTTGGATTTCATTCAATAATGTTCAGCAATTATGATTGAATTTTAGTTTTCAAAAAAAATTGATATGCTTTTGTTTTTACAGAATCAAACTAGTGATTTTGTTCTTTTTTTCTAAAAAAAAACTAAGATTCAAACAAAAAGGTGTATTTATCGAGAAAATCGACTCTTTGTAATTTCAAAAACATTGCTGCCGTTTTGTTAATTGTGAACTTTTTACCAATTTTCCTGAAGATTTTGAAGCATCAGAATCCAAAAATAAAACTAGAATATTTTAAGTAGTTCATTTTTTTCAATAAATTAAAAACTACAGAGAATTAAAAAAATAATTTATTGTTTTTGAAAAATTATCCTTAAGACTTAAATACGTGAATAATAGCTTGTAAATTAATTACACAAAAAGCAGATCCTACGAAAAAATTATGGTAAATAATGGTCAATTTACATGTATAGTAAAAATACAGGATATGTTGTTATTAACTAGTGAATTATTATTATATTTATTATATACAATCGTACCTGCTGTTAAATTTTGCAGAAATATGAATTAATGGTTTTAAAAAACTTTTTTTAAAAAAATTATGGTAAATTATGGTAAATTTACATGTATAGTAAAAATACAGGATATGTTGTTATTAACTAGTGAATTATTATTATATTTATTATATACAATCGTACCTGCTGTTAAATTTTGCAGAAATATGAATTAATGGTTTTAAAAAATTTTTTTAGTGCAGATTTTATTGATTTGTTTTTCAACTCGATCTTTTGTTTAATTTTATTACGTATTTTATTATATTTTTAAGAAATTATAATACACTTTTAAGAAATCTTCACGAAAAATGAAAATGTCAAGCGAAATTGAAATTTTGAACTAGAATTTAAAATATTAATTACAGTTTTTTTATTTACTGCTTAAGCAGCAGTATCAAATTATTCTTTTCTTTAAAAACTATAATACTTTTATGATTTTTAAACAACATAAAAAATAATTATTGTAACAAATTATTAATGCAATTAATATAGTTATTATAACAATTTTTTTTCACTTTCCGAAAAATCCTACTTTATTCTCCAGAAAAAGTAGAATTAATTTTGAAATTCAAAAAAATAGAAGTTACAGAAACATTAATATAAATTTTCTTTTTCAATTTTCAATAACTGTTATTTCAATAACAGATAAATTTTTATAAATTCAAGAAAAATGATCCTGCAATTTAAAAAAATTATAATTTTCATAAAAGCAGTTACTACATATTTTCAATTAAACAACCTTTTTTTATTATTGGAATTCAATAATACGGAAGAAAGTAGGAAAGGTTTTAAAATAGTTATAATGTTATATTAAAACATTTTTGATTTAAATTTATGTAAATTACTTATTTAATTAATTTAATTTAATTAATTAAAATTAAAATTAGAATTTTAAATCTAAATAGCGTGAATTATAAAATCTTTACTTAAATTAAGTATAACTACAAAAAAAAAAAGAATCTCATTAAGTTTTATCGGTTCAAGTTTATCGACTGACAATTATTAAATTTAAATAAAATTGGCAAGTTATGTTATATTATTATAGGAATTATTTTATGTAATTATGAATTATATATAATAATTATTGGAAACAATCCTGAAATAAAAACAATAAATAATTATTTTAATTAGATAAAAGAGAATTTACAAACATTAGAAATAAAAATAAAATTGAGATTCATTTTTGATTTGAGGAAAATTAATAAATATAGAAAGTGCTTTATTTGCCTAAATATTTTCAAATTAATTGTCGAATGATTGAAATTTATAAATAAAAGTGTAATATTCAACAAAAATATTCAAAGAATTGGCGCCATTAGTTGGTCTATTTGCTAGCGCCATCTGAAGAAACAGAAATAGCAGACGATTCAACAGAGGAAACAACTCACAGCTGTTTAAATTGGCGCGAAGCAGTGTAAATCGAACGGTGCTGTGAGGTAGAAGTAGCGTTTGATACTCTCTTATTTTTTTGCTTTTATACACCATTAATCTATATTATTTTTTTATAATCTTTTATTTATTTCGACAAAGTGAAATAGTTGAATATAATGGAAAAGATTTCGGTCTCGAAGGTAAGTAATTACATGCTAACTACCTGTTGCATTCAACCAGTATAACCTTAAAAGCAGGAAATTTACTTCCATATATTATGATATAATTATATAATATTATATAATTATTATATAATATATATACAATATATATATATAATTATTATATAATATTTAAAAACGTAATTAATAATTGTTACTTGGAAATATTGTTAAAAAATTGTTTCTCATTTGCAGAAACCAATTTTTGTTATTAAACATTGTATTTAATTTCAAGAAGATACTTTTTATTATTGTACTTTTGAATAATGAATTTAAAAGGACATAATTAAATAATTGTCTTTGCTCATTTTATTCTATGACTAACATTTTTTATGTAATATATTATTACACATTAAAAAATATCTAATAATATAAATATTTATATTTATATATTTTTATTGTATTTTTTATTGTTTTATTTTATTATTTTATTGCTACTGTTATTATTATTGTACAATATCTCAAATCTTTGTTATAGTATTAACAAATATCCTGACCGTAATATTTTATGAGTACTCAGAAAATATCTTTAGGAAATGATCTTATACAAAAGTCTGTGACTTCATTTAAAAATTTCAACGATTAAAAACCTTGACACAATTGTTTACCTTTCTTTTAACCATTTTCCTTTTTACCATTCTTTCGTTCAAATGAACGAAACATTTTTTCTCATATTAAGTTTGTCTAGAAATACAGTTTCAGCTAAAAATAAATTAGTAATTTTAAGTCTCTTTATAAACTGCATTATCATTTTTGTAAATAAACTAGAACTTTAAAACTAGTGTGAATTTAAAAACCATATAAATAAAAATTGCATGCATTTGAATGTTCGCAGAACTTTAAGCACATCTACTACTTCACAGTTTTTTTCTCTTTTATTTGATACGATTGATTTTCGATTATCTTAGTGATTAAAGATAATTATTCTCTATTTCTCTTTCTGCCATTTCTCATTGTATTAATGTGTCAACCAGAGATCCATTTAGTGTTTTATAGACGAATACAAATTATTTTGTCCTGATACAACTTTCCCTGCTTCCAGATATAAACCATTAATCATAAGTATTATCGTTGTAGACTACACAGTTTGCAAAATGTTACAATATACTAAGGAGCCACCTGATCATTATTCATTTTTCACGACAATGCATTTTACACTTGTTTCAGGGTGTGTTTCCCTATAGGGATTATTTCTTTGGACGGAAAAAAATCAAGAAAGATGATCCGAATTTTGACAAACCATGGTATCTAGCATACAAACAAATCTGGCAGATAATTCAAAATTCTACAGAGGTACTTTGGATTTCAATAGTTTAATAATAATTATATTTCTTTAATATATTAATTTCAATTTAATGTCGCCAATTTAAATGTAATCTTAATTTTTAGGGAATTAATTATACAATGTTCAAACAAATTTTGGAAGACTTGCATTCGTTCTTGTTTAAAGTGAAAGATGGTTCTATGGTAATTTTGCCTTCCGAAATCCCGACAGCAATTTTATTAGCTGGTAAATAGCATGTAATTTTCTCAAATGTTAATTTTACTGTATTAATTTTAATGGGTGAATTCTACATAAACACAAGTATTTATTCCAAAGGTGTTAATGTTCCTGATCACGACATGCTTTTTAAGAAAGTAGTATCCTCTCTTTTGGATATTACTCCATACATAGCGACAGTCAGCTCTAAAAATTGTAATAATATGAAGAGCATGGTTGAAGAAAGTATTTACCAACTAATCAATGGAAACGCCAAGGTCAGAGTTAAAGTTTCACGAAAAAAATTAATTAAATAAACTAACGGTTCTTTGATATTTTAGAATGACCCAATTATAAAGAAGGCTCACTGTACTTTTCGCGCGTTGAGTTCTTGGTATCGAGAATCAAATGAAGAAAATTTACCACTTGTTATAATCGTACGAGACTTTGAAAACTTCTCTGCCAAAGCACTGCATGATTTTGTATACATTTTAAGGTACATTGATTACGTTTTCTCAAATATATTATTTAACTGGAACTATTAATATTACGATTTTATTTCATTCAGTATGTATTCAACAATGAAAATAGTTTTAATCTTCGGTATTGCAACAAGTCTGCATATAGTGCACAGAACTCTTTCGTACGACGTCACTTCGAAACTTCGAGTAAAAGTATGTAAATTTAAATTTTACAATATTTTAAATATTCCATTAGAAAATAATTAATCATGAATTAATATGATAATAGGTGTTTTCCACACAAACGCAACTGCAAAGTTTATCTGATACACTGGAAGGAATTGTTTTTTCTTACGAAATGCCATTTAAGCTGACAGGAAATGCGTTTAATTTCCTCCAGGATGTATTCCTTTTTTACGATTTGTCAGTTGACGAGTTCCTGCAAGCCTACAAGGTACAAATTGGTAAAATGTTTCTAGAATTTGAATTTTTCATTAATTTGAACAATTAATTTTTTATAGATATGCTTGGCGTGTCACTTTTTTGACAACAATGCTGCTTCTTTTTGTTGCGAAACAAATGATATCAAAGAAAGATTAGAGGCTTTAACATCGGAAGATATTCAGGAACTTAGAGAACTTCCTTCTTTAGCCTATTACTTCAAAGGAAAACAAAAAATAGGCGAAGAGGATTTTAAAGTATTAACAAAGAACCAATTTCAATCATGCAAAGAACCAATTCAATTTTATTTCGAATTATTAACAATAATGAAACTTATTTTGCAGATATTTCTTGCGAATTGCGTACAAAGGTTTCAAAGTTATATGCCCGAATTTTTATCAGTGCTTAGATGTTTGCACGCTTTCGTTGCTACTCTGCCAAATGGCCCTTTAGGTAAACATGTAAGTAATCACATATGAGCATAAAAAGAAATGTTTCTTGAACCGGTAATTTATCTTTTAATTAAATTTCAGTTTCGAGAAGTATACGCGAAAGCTGTTGGCTCGAATTTAACGGATTTGGATGAATACAGGAGAGCGCTACAGCTCTTAAAGTACCTAGCTAAAGAGGAACTCCTTTCAAAACTCACTGAAGTTCTCAAAGTTGCCACGAACAATCAAAAGTTCTTACCAAAAGATTTTAAGCAGAATTTAGAGAAGTACTTCAAAATCATACAGGACTCCAGTTTAGAAGTACTCTCTCCAACCAAATCTGACAGTGAGATGACAGAGTCACCGAAATCTGATATTAATAAAGTCGCAAAGCGATTTAAACGTTTGGAATTTGTGGAGGTTCGTGAACAATTAAAATTAATTAAGTTTTTAAGTATCGAGATCTTTTCAAAAATTTACTTTTCAGGATCTGCGAAACAAAGCTCGTAAGCATTCACACTCGCCTTATAAAGAAGCTCAGGAGAATTTTATAGACTATCTTGACAGAGAAGTATTTTCGGTTTATCTGAAGAATCCAAGAAAATTCTTAGGATATGACATTTTCTGTTTCCACGATAGCAATTTGGTGAAGCGACAAATCAAAGGATCTCTTAAAGCTACAATTCAGACTGCTTTAAATGACCCTCGAATTTATCTCGAGGTACGTTCTTTTTAATATTTAATTTTTTAAATATTTTTTTTATAGTGAAATTAATCAATCTAACTTTTTTCCAGTGTGACTGTTGCAAATTGAGTAACGACGAGGAAATTTTGAACACACAGCCAGATCTTAGCATAATTTATAAGTTACACTTGGAGAACAATAAATTGATTAACATGTATGACTGGTTACAGGTAAAATCATCTGTCCTCGTGTTTACACACTAATGCCTAGAATACTTAAGCTGATCGCATTTCATGATTCTAACCCCGATTTCAAATGATTTATGCGCTTCATTATGATCGCAACATCTCTCTCACCGATGCATGCGGTGCATGTATATTCAGTCAGGAGCTAACTTTGATCAGTGATGAATTGAAATATGTCGTGTGTCGCAGACCTAAAGACCATTTAATTATTTCAGTCATTCTTGACGATCATCGACCCCAGCCAAGACGAAGAGCAACGGGAAATCGATCCAGAGATCAAGTATCCTTTTCTATTATTAACAAAAAAAACTTTTCTTATAATTTATACTGTTTCTTAGGAATATATTCCTTATCGAAATTTCATAGCGCACGATTCTCGCAGGCAGTTGCAGAACTACAGTTTCTTGGCTACATCAAAGGAACTAAAAAGAAAACGGATCACGTTAAGCGTCTCGTTTAAATTAACCCTCGAGTTTGAAAGTGATAATTTAAAATGTATGAAATAAATTATTTTTACTACTTTTTCAAATCGGCAGTAGTTATTTTCAACCAAATCCGACTATTTTTTAGTCTTTTAATAATAGTCAGTGGGTTATTAAAAGCTTTTTTAGCGGAGAATATGGAAGAATTCTAACGAGTTTATTTCCATAATGATTGAAGAAAAACTATTTATTTGTATAGAAGCAACTTCATCCACACGAATTGTCAGAGATAGAAATAAGTTGCTTTACGATCTATCAAGTTAAAGTAGATTTGGCTCTCTCTCGATGTTGGAAAATAAAATTGCATTTGGATCGGTATGTACTGAAGCGGTAATTTTATTAGTCTAGAGCGATCCAATAACAATTGCTTTCCGATGGCAAACGCTCATATCGTGCTTGCACAATGTAGACTTTTTTTGTAAATTCAATGTACAGAGTACACAATGCTTCTGGTGTAAACAGTAACTCTCTATTGATTACAACATTTTTCTCTCCTCTCTTTAAAATAGGAAAATTTAAAAGCATTTCATATCTGATAAAAATGACAAAAATTTTATTGAGTTTTCAAATTTCATAAAAAAGGGGATAAACAATATATTTTAATCTGAAGTGTGTGTACTTGAGATTTTATAGGTACGATCTCTTATATGTAGCGTATCACGTTAATGGAATTCATGATACGAGATCCATTTATTTGTATCTTCGTAAAAGATTCGAAGAGCTTCAGAGAAGCTGAGTTCTGCATTTCAAAGAAGGTTGTAAAAGTTCATAAAATAATGGGTTCGAGAGAAAGGTTTCGTCTTCGAGGGTAAATCAACTGAGAAACGTGCTAATCAATGCTAGAATTTATCATCAGAATAATAGGGATCACAGCGATTCAGAAGATCAACATTAGGGAAAAATGAGGATTTGTTTTTCGTAAAAGGGGATTTTTTTTAAAAAAAGGGGGAATATTTTCTTTCAAAAATACCAAGAGAACCAATACATGTGAATGAAACATTTTTATAAGAAACGTCAAATTTTATTAACAGATAAGATTTATATTCCTTCAGGAAGTCTTCTGAACCTTTCGACCTTTTAGAATCTTTTATAAAATTAAAATTTTCCATAAACTTGTAGTTTGGTTAAATCTTCTCAAGTCCATTAAAAGTGTCTTGAATTTAAATCCTCTACATTCTAGATTTTGATAGATTATGTTAGAATCTTCCAAAGACTTCCTGATTCTTCCAAAATCCTCCAGTTTTTTTTAGGACATTCTAAAATCTTCCAGGATCTTTTAAACTCTTATAGAGATATCTAAATTTTTTCAGATAATTCTAAAATCTTCTAAAATATTTCTTAGACCTATACAATCTTTTAGTCTCTTGCAGATTTTTTTCAAGACTCAAAAAGTCTACAGAATTTTAGGCAGATTCTGAAATCTGAAATTTGGAAATTTTTTGAATATTTCGGAAGACTTTAGAACAATATAGAGGATTTTGAAAAAATATGCGACAATAGAGAATTTTTTGAACAATTTTAACAGATTTCAGATAAGTTTTGAAGATTCTGGAAATTTAGGACATTTTGGGAGTCTTTTGTAGGATTCTAAAAGATGTTGGGAAAACCTAGAAGATTCTTCAAGATTATGGAAGTCTCTTGTAGATTTTAGAGGATTCTAAAAGATTTTCGAGAATTTTGGAAACGCCTAGAAGATTGTAGAAGGTTATGGAAGAGTTCAATAGATTTTAGAAGATTCAGGAACAGTCTAGAACATTTTGGAAAATTTAAATAGATTTTGGGAAAATTTTTGAAGATAAAGAAAACTGAAAGAATTTGGAAGATTGTGGATCAGTCTGGAATTCTAGAGAATTCTATTAGAAAATTAGAAAAAAACTTGATTTGGAAAAATTTTTGAAAATTTCGGAAAACTAGAAAAATCTGGAGGATTTTGGAAAACTATGCAACAGTAAAGAATTTTTTGAACAATTTAAACAAATTTCAGGTAAGTTTTAAAGATTCTGGAGGATTATAGGAGATTTTGAGAGTTTCTTATAGATTTTGGAGGGTTCTAAAAGATTCCGGAAGAATCTAGAAGAAAGAGGGAATAGAAGACTGACTGTGATACCTAGAATAGAGTACAATTTTCAAATATTTAGTCAAACTATTGATTCGAATCTTCTATTTCTGGCTGAATAAGAATTCGAGAACGAAATTCCAGACGTGATCGAGTACACTAATTAGGAATTTGTGCACTCCGACAATTTGATATAATTTAACTACGATTGGAAGTCCGTATAACAGGAATTCTGTTTCGTTTATGCAACTGAGCTCTTTTGCGTGAAATTGAAATTGCAAGCAAAATTAAGTCGATTAAAGTCTTCTAATTTTTAAGACTACATAAACAATTTGGAAAAAGAAACCTCAGTCGACAAAAATTTACCTCGTAAAAATTTAGACTGTTTAAAGTATATGGTAATTCTGTGTAGTAAAATAACAGACGAGAAGGAGCGCTTACTATTCATGCAGCCTGTACTTAAGTTCTTGTCGCTTCAGCACAATTTTTTCCATTCTGACTTTTTGCTGTCTCTTCTAGGTCCGTGATCGTCCATCCTGAACCAAATATCTGTCTCTGGGGTGGCGCCAATCGGAGCATAATTTAACGCCCGAGGTGAATATTGATGATACCTGTCGTAAATCTGCATAAGGTTTTCGCCACGATGACGGAATACCAATACGTTCTGGTTCCGGTGACGTACATACGTTCCACCGAACGAATTCCAGCTCACCATCCGTTTTAATCCAGAAATATCGGTGTCACCTTCATATGTCGATCAAGCCCTTTGTTATCTTCTATTCCGTTTTACTTTCAATCTTGAGGAATAAAGAGGCTTGCAGCTGGGACAATGTCAGGCTAGATGAAGAATAAAGTCGTTTATTGAGTTTTGAAGAGGGAAGCTGAAAGAAAGAAGCTTAGAAAAGAAGGATTAATTAAAATCCCTGAGACACGTACATTCGACCCTAGACTGTTTGATAAGCAATAGATTTCAAGAGGTTCTTGAAAATTCACGAAACGGAAAAGCAATTATGTTCCGAAAGCTTGAGTGAAATACAAATTCAGACGGTCACTTCTTTCCTCTGCATTCAAGGTAAGCTTTATTTATGTTTCAAGATTTTTTGTGTGGAATATTCTGGCAATGATAACTATTATCTGTCTTATTTCTTTCAGTTAAAACAAATGGATTTTAATAAAATTTTGGATTTGATACTGACTTGTTTGTGTAAAGTATGGTCATTACACAAATTGGTTATAAGAAGTGTGATTTCTTGTTATCTTTGTACAAATAGAATTTTTAAGATTTTTGAAGGCAGGGATCAAAGCAAAAGAGTATATGTAGTATCTTAGAAGATGATAAAAGAATCTAAGCGGTTTTAAATTTTTTTTTTAAGACTTCAAAGGATTTTGAAAGACTCTGAAAAATTCTGAAAATTTTAGAAGATTCTGGAATAGTCTAGAATATTTTTGAGAATTATCACAGAATTTGGAGATTTTTTTAAGATTCTAGAAGATTTTAGAAGACTCTGGAGGATTCTGAAGAGTCTAGAAAATTCCAGAGCTTTATGGAAAAAATCAGAAATTTAGGATCAGAATAGAGGATTCTAGAAGATTCTGGAACAGTCTAGAATATTTTGGAAGATTATAACAGAATTTGGAGAATTTTTTAAAATTTGGTGTTTTTTAAATATTGTGTATGATTCGGAAAGTGTCTAGAAAATTCAGAAAAGGTTATGGACGAGTCTAAAAGATTCTGTGTGAGTCTAGAAAATTCTGGAAGGTTATGAAAGAGTCCAAAATGTTCTAGAGGATTCTAAAAAGGTTTGGAATGATCTAGAACATTTTGGAGAATTGTAACAGATTTTAGAAAAATTTTTAAAAGAATTTGGAAATCTCTGGAAGGGTTTAGAAGAGTCTTGCAGAATCTAAAAGATCCAGGGAAATTTCAGAAGATTGTGGAAGTATGCAGTACATTTTATGAAGGATCCTAGAAAATTCTGGAAATATAGAAGTTCTAAAATGTCCTAGAAAGTTGTGGATGAACTAAGAAGACTCTCAAGGATTTTAGAAATTTCTGAAACAGTGTAATATTCTTGAGAATTGTAACAGATTTTGGAGAATTGTTGAAGCTTTTTGAAGATTTTAGAAGGCACTGAAAGACTCTAGAAAATTCTGGAAGAGCCTAGAAGATTTTGGAGGAGTCTAGAAGATTCTGGAAGAGTCTAGAATATTTTGGTAGAGTCTAGGAGAGTTCAGAAGATTCTGGAAGAGTCTAAAATATTCTAGAAAATCTAGAAGATTTTGGAAAAGTATAAAATATTCTAGATAATTGTAAAAAAGTCCAGAAGATACTGTGAAGAATTATTCTAAAATATTCCAGAAAAGTCTAGATAATTATTGAAGTTTCGGAAAGATTCTCATATAGATTCTGATAGCTTAACCTTTTACCTGCTAATGTTCGATTTTTCAAAAATCTACAATATTAATATTAATATTAATATTAATATGAATATTAAACATTAATATTTTAAACATTTAACTGATTTTTGATGCATTTTATAAAATATATAAAGAATAATCATTATATAATTTTCTTTATGTAAAAAAAATAATAAATCAAAGAATAATCGCAAAGTGAATTTGGCAGGTAAAAGGTTAAGAAAATAAAATTCTAAAAATTTGCAGAAACTTCTTCAAAATTCTGAAAGATTCTAGAATGACTTTCGGGAAGAAGTTAGAAGATTCTGGAACGAACTAGAAAATGCTGTAATTTTAAAATGATTCCTTTTAGCTTTTGCATGTCGATTTTAATTTTAATTTATAAAATTTTACTTTTTGATAGGAAGAAGGGAAAGGTCCTTTTTAATAATAGAGGACCTACTGACAACCGTGCGTAGAATCAAAAAAATTAATCCAGGAATTAAAACTAATTAGTATTTGGATTTTCCTAATGTTTTTTGTCGAATCTGTGATTATCGACATTCTCTGCAATTGACTACAAAATTTTCCATCCATTGTGATTTCATCAAAAGCAAATTGAAGACGAGTTAGCCAGCCATGTAGCTTTTGCCTAAAAGCATTGTAAAACATTTTCGACAAATGAGTGACACCAAATCATCAGACCGACAATGTTATTACTATATCCGATGCATCTGTCTCGTAACCGTTTGAGCAATCGGCTGTCGTTATTACGACTGTTTGCCAATTAGCTGAGAACAAATGTATTTCGTAATTACCAATCGTTCTGCAAACTATAATTTTCAACGAATTAGCGCTCTAACTTTGTAAATAAATTAAAAGTTTTTTGATTTATGTGTAAAATATATTTCTGTTTTCTGAGTTTTATTTATTTATATTGAGGAAACAGGACGATTTTTCTTGAAAAAGGATGGCAGACTACTTCCAGTTGCCTTTTATGGGTTTATCACAAAAACTGCTTAGGATATAAATATAAAATTTCAAAAATTCCTGAGTGTTAAGAAGTTTACAAGTTTTAACGGGAATCTTCAGCTTTGAGAAAACTAACATTAAGTTAATGTACCACATTTCCCAAATGTTCTCAGAAAATGACGATATCATTTCCTTTTTGTAGAGACGAGAGGAAGTTTTCAGATTTAGGAGATGCTCCAGGAAGTCCATCAACGCTTCAGGAGAATGGACTGGACTTAATATACAGGATACGATGTCAACTTCCTGGTTGGTCTATGCAGCCTCATCTTGGACAACGACGACAAGATCCAATAGCGATACCGTTGCCATAAGCTGAAATGTCGAGGATTCAGGTCTTCTGAGAGGTCACCGAGGTTAAGATAGTCCCTCGCTACCTGGAAAACTGATTGTCAAGAGCCACATACCACCTGACTAAATCCGAAAGCGATTTTCTTTGGGTCTTTATGAATCGTTTTGCATTTATTACATCAATTCAGCTGTTGAATTTTTAAGTTAGAAACTCAAGAAGATAGGATTGGAAAGACTTCTTATATTTTGAAGATAATATAATTTTAATATAGGCATTCAGTCAAGCAAGAATGTTGAAATAAAAAGTATACATTAAAATTTATATTTCTCAAAGCTTACGACGAGGTGGTAAAAAGGGATTTTTATTCAATTTCAGAAATCTCAGTCTCTATTTTTCTAAAATGGAAGAATGGGCCGGATGTCTTTTTGCAAAAATAGAGGACTTTGTTCGAAATCTAAGCAACGGGGGACTTTAGATATTATGGAGGATTTGGAAGATTGTGAAAAAATTTATAAGACTCTGAATGATTCTAGAGGATTCTGGAAGAATCTAGACGACCCTAAAAGATTATGTAAGAGTCCAGAAGGTTCACGAGGATTTTAGAAGATTCAGAAATAGTCAGAAAAGTTTTTGCGAATTGAAACAGACTTTGGAGAAATTTGGAAGATTCTAGATAATTACAGAAGACTCTGAAAGAGTCTAAAATCTTCTAAAAGATTCTAGGTGAGTCTAGAATATTTAGAGGATTATAACAGAATTTGGAGAAATTTTTAAGATTCTAGGCGATTACAGAAGACTCGAAAAGAGTGTAGAAGAGTTTGGAGCAGTTTAGAATATTTTGGAGAAAATATTCAGAAAATAGTTCAGAGAAAGTTAACAAATGTTTGGGAGTTTTTTAAGATTTTGGAATTCTAAAAGATTCTAGAAGGTTGTGGAAGAATTTTCAAGGATTTTTGAAGATTCTGGAAGAGTCTAGAAAATTATTGAAAACTGTAACAGATTTTAGAGAATTTTTTAAGATTCTAAAAGATATAAGAAGATTCTGAAAGCATCTAGAAGATTCTGTAAGAGTTTAGAAGATTCTGGAAGAGTTTAGAAGATTCTGGAAGGTTATGAAAGAGTCCAGAATCTTCTAGAGGATTCTAGAACAGTTTAGAATATTCTAAAGAATTTTAACAGATTTTACAGATTTCTAGTAATTCTAGAGGATTCTGAAACAGTCCAGAAATTGCTAGAAGGTCATGGAGGGGTTCGGACGGTTTTCGAGGATTCTAGAAGATTCGGGAACAGTTAGGAAAGTTTTTGAGAATTGAAACAGATTTTGAAGAATTTTGGAAGATTCTAAATGATTGTAGAAGACTCTGAAAGAATCCAGAATCTTCTAGAAGATTCTAGGAAAGTTTGGAAGATCTTAAAGGGTTATAACAGAATTTGAAAAAAGTTTTAAATTCTAGACGATTATAGAAGACTATAAAAGAGCCTAGAAAAGTGGAGCAGTTTAGAATATTTTTGATAGTTTTAATAGATTTTGAGGATTTTTTTAATATTCTAAGGATTCGGAGTGTCTAGAAAATTCAAAAAAGATTACGGAATAGTCCAGAAGATTCTCGAGGATTCTAGAAGATTCTGGAAGTATAAAATATTTTAGCGAATATTGATAGATTTTTGGGAGTTTTTTAAAATTTTTAATGCTCTTGAAGAGTTTGGATGTGTCTGAACAAGTCTAGTAAAGTCAATAAAATTCTGAAAGGTTGCAGAAAGTTGTTGAAGAATCCAGAACATTCTTTAAAGGTTTCTAGAAAATTTTGTAGGATTTTTTAAGATTCTAGAGGATTTTAGAGAACTCTAAAAGAGTTTGTAGGATTCTGAAAGTTTCTAGAAGATTGTAGAAGAATTCCGAAAATTCTGGATCAGTGTAGAATATTCTTGAAAATTGCAACAGGTTTTGAAGAATTATTGAAGATTTTAGAAGCTTTTGTAAGAGTGTAGAAGATTCTGGAAGAATCTAGAAGATTCTGGAAGAGTTTGGAATGGTTTAGAGTATTTTGAAGAATTTTAAATAGAGGAGTCACGTTAGACGTTAAAAATGAAAAACTAGAGAACCCGGCGGCGTTCCACCGATTTGAATGAAACCTTTTGCATTGTGTTGCTAAAGACGTGCAATGAAAAGTTAAAA
>JBAGKK010238261.1:0-43409 GCA_037177015.1 Euceroptres primus | reverse complement strand
ATATATATATATATATATATATATAAAATAAATCACGCCGCTTAGATCGATCCGGGTGATAAATTGCTATATTCGCATTGGCGCCGTTGATAATTACGAATAATCGATTGCATCTTGTTTGGAAAGTTACACGAACAAACGCACTCCTCCTTCTGTCGATTGATTAAAGCCGAATGCATGCACTTAAATAAATAAATAAATAAATATATATACACATCGACCTGTATATATACCGAAACTCGTCCTCTTGAAATTTTAAAGACCCCATTCAAACGTGACCTCATTCTTTACATGCCAAATCTGAAAATTTATGGTGTTCAAAAGTTTTATGAATTTATTCATAGAATTAAATATTATTTTGAAAGATTTCAAGTCAAAACGCACTGAAGCTTAAACTTTCTTAACAGAAAAAACTTGCACTAATGCACTTTTGAGTGTCTCACGCATTCAGTTTCATTCGCCTGTAATCCACTACTCTCTACTCTTCGTCCTTTTAGCTTGCAAAAGAGGAAGGAAAAATTTCAGAGATGAGGAGATAATGACGACGGAACTAAATACAACCTTGGACCATTAACTCGGAGATTACATGTTTCTGCGTCTGCTCGAATGTGGGTTAGAAAATGTACATCGTCATTAGTCCAAAGACGTGACGTAGAAATAAGGATCGGATTAAAATTTTTCCCAGAAAAAAATGCTGGTAGTACAACTATCAAATCCTGGAGTTTCAGATGAATTTCTCTGGAAAAATCAGATAAAAATTATAGATGAGATTGTTTCTTGCTTTCTGTTTTGTCTCAAGATTTTCTTCAACTTTTATGTCACATTTTTTTCGTGTTGAGATAATCTCTATTGGAAAATTAGAACGGTCGGTCAGAAGGAGAGTCGTGAGACTACAAAAATATTTCTCTTTTGCAGCATTAATCCAATTAAAATGGATTATCTCATATATTTGTAGGATTTTGGAAAACGATTAATGGCCCAGCAGTAAATTACTTTTGGAATTGAAACAAAAACATAAAAACGTGATTTCTACTCTTGGATATGATACACAGAAATACACAGGGTTCTAAAACATACTATAGGGTTCTGATTTAAGAGCGCAGTTTCAGCAGTGGAATGAATATAATTGCATATTTGATCACAATAGCGTGGAAATAATCAACTTTGATGATTTCCGTTATGAGTGCCATTTGACATTCCAAGCAAATTACAGTTCTCCATAAAAAAATAAAATGTTAGCTATTTGCGATTCTAAATACCATGGCTCGACCGACAGTTATAATCTACAGTGTACGTAGTTACACATTGTGACTATGCACTTCAAGTGGCATAAAGATAACCGCAATGAGGTTGTAATTCATTAGTCAAATATGAAAAAAAACGCAGCACCAAAGGCTTTTGAAATCCCTAAAAATTCCATGAAATCTCTTGAGGTCTTTTAAAATTCTTTGAAATTCTAAGAGACTGCAGTAATAGATTTTAAAATATTTTAAAGGAATTTCAAGTATTTTAAAACATTTCAAGATATTCCAAAGATTTTAAAGAATTTCAAAAGATTTCAAAAATGTTTTAAAGGATTCTAAGAGACTTCTAATGATTTCAAAAGATTTTAAATTATTTCAAGAGATTTCAAAAGTATTTCAAACAGATTTTAAAGGATTTCAAAAGATTTTTATAAATTTTAAGGATTTCAAAAGAATTTCAGAGATTTTAGACGACTTTAGTGGATTTAAAAAGATTTCTAGAGATTTTAAGAGATCACAAAAGATATCAAGAGATTTTAAAGGATTTCAAGAGATTTAAATCGATTTCAAAAGATTTAAAGGTTTCACCTAATTTCAAGAGAGAAAAACTCCTTGATGAAATCCCTTAAGGAGGAATCGGACAGGCATAAGGAAATCACAGAAAATTTTGAAAATTTGAGCACACGAAATTTAAGAATTTTATACTAAATAGTTTAGAAATTGACAATTTATTAATTTAACACGACTCTTATGGAGAAACAGAGTCTACTAATCTTGATACACTCATCGCGCGTAATAAGGCCGGCCGTAATAGGGCCGGCTTCAAGGTTCTTCACACTTGACTGTTTCTGCCCCCCCCCCTGAGCGTCCCACGACGGCGCCATCGCTCGGGCAGTCAGGACTGTCAGAAGTTGTCTACATCGCGACTCTCTGCGCATTTACTCTTGTACGTTCAGAGACTATGTACGCGGTCCTGAGTGTTGACATAAGAGTGCTTGCTCGTCGCTTCAAATCCGGTTCAAACTGGATTTTAATCGTACCCATTATAGTACCGTCTACCCCCGAAGCCGGCCTTATTACGAGCGATGAGTGTAATTGAAAAACTAATAAAATGAAATCATAGAAGTTTTTGAAAAAAATATATTATCGAGATAAAGAATTAAACTATAGATTTTGATGAATTCCACATACACTTACTAGCTAATTATGAAGGAATCAATTAATTTAATGAAGAAAATGTATGTTTTTGTGAAGTACGGAGAGGAAACGTGGCAACACTGTAAACAGCTGTAAAGAAAGTAGTTACTTTTCTGTCGGTAAATCTAGGCAGAACCTGTAACACCATTGTGTCTTAGCCAATCACAACATATTCAGCTATTCTCTCAGTTGATTGACACTGCTACCAACGCTTGAAAAAAATAAGAAACAGGCTGCGGTGTTGCTACGATAATTAACCAATTTTAAAAATGAGAAATTGAATTATTATCACTAATAAAATTCAAATTATGGAATAATTTAGTATATAACGGCTTCTTAAATGCTTTGGGATTATATTTTCTCCATAATAACGCATCTATCGCAATTTTTCAAGTTAAATATACTCTACATTATCTACATTAGTAAATATGCATTTCCCGTAACGGCATTAACTTTTTGCCTGATTCGATGCCCAATTCCTCCTTAAAATCCTTTAAACTTTAAAATTTCTCAAAATCCAATGCTATCTCTTGAAATTTCTTGTAATTCCTAAAAAAAAAACCTCATGAAATCTTGTGAAATACCTTGTAATTTCTGAAAAATCTAGAAATCCGTTGAACTTCCAAGAAATCTTTTGAAATCACTTAAAATTCCTTAAAAACTCAGCTAATCTCATGAAATTCCTTTCTTAAAGGCTTTTAAAATTCCTTAAAAGCCCATAGAATTTCGTGAAATTCCTTAAAAATCTTGAAATCCCTTCAAATTTCGAAAAAAAATCTAAAATCCAGTGAAATTCTTGAAAAGCCCAAAATATCTTTTGAAATCCCTTAAAAATCCTGAAAATTCCAAGAAATTGGTTGGAATCCATTGAAATCTTTTTAATCCTTTACAGTTTTCAAACTTTTTTGCAATTCTTTATAATTCTTTAATATCCACTGAAATTTCTTTCAATCCCTTGAAAATTTTTTAAAATCTATGAAAACTTTTGAAATTCTTAAATATCCCGTGCAATTTTTTAAAACCTTTGAAATCAACGTGTAATTAAATATTTCGCAATACATACTTTCATTTTTTAATTCTATAATTTCAATATATTCATCGGCAGAAAATCCTATCCCTATAGTTATATAAAGTTCATCTTATAAAAAATCCCTGACTTTTACAACTTTTTTTTAAAATCCCTGACTTTTCCTGACCTATAGAATTCCCTGACTTTTTCATGATTTCCAGGTGTTCCCTGACATGCGGCCATCCAGAAAATGTCTCAATTCGAATTCTCTGTCCACTTGAATAAAAGTTTATTCAATCTCAAATTCTAAATTTTAATATAACTGCTTTCAATTTTCCAAGAAACCACAGTGAAAAAAGGCGATAAATAAGCTTCAAAAGTATCTAGTGTAACAACTGAAATGTTGACAAGACAAAATTCATCTTGAAAATTATTTCCAATTAAGAGCTATACTCTCTAAATCAGAATTAGTCCAAATTTTTTCACTGAGCAATCATCGAGTAAAGGATCACTAAATGAAATCAATAAAAAATTATGACTGATTCAAATTTAGACTCGAATTTAGAAAGTAGAATTGAAAATCCTTATTGGATATTCTTTCCAATCAGATTCGAAAGTTTAAAAAATTCAAACTTATAATTCCTAGTATGTAATCAGATAAGTTTCAGTAGAAATTTCCGGTAAGTAGAAAAGTCCAGTATCAGTCGGCCAAGTCTATTGGAAAATATATCGTGCAAAAGCCACTACTACTGCAGCCAGACCGCGTTGAGCGAAGAGTGAAGAAAGTTTAAATTCACAGACAAAATGACGGAAGACGGAGCGATTGATCAAGTGCAAGAAAGAAAAGCCTTGCAATGAATTGATTAAGGTCATTGAAGAGAGATGTGTGAGTGGAAAGATAAAAGATATTGATAGTCGGAGAGGGCGGATGTTGAATTGTTGAGAGTACAAAAGAGGAATGAGAAGGGAAATTTAGGATGGACAGGAAGAGAAGCGGGAGGGAGTTGCAAAATCGTTCGTGACCTCGTCGCCTGGGATTTGGCTGCGTTTGCAAAACGGTACAACCAACGTCATGCAGCTGAGTCGGGAGCGTCGTCTGCGACACTACGGCGCCGCTCCCGTGCGTTTTACGTTGCCAGACTCTTTGGCGGCTACGGACTGTGCCAATCCGTCTCGTTCTCTGTCCTTCCGAATCATCCCTCCACCCACCTTCTCCTCTTTTGCCGCCCTCCAGTTCTTCACCAACTCCTCATCTATCGACCTCTCGCCACCATATCATCGCTCTCTACTTCATGCTGATTGTCTTTTCTCTTGACTACTTGAGCTCGCAGCCGAGAACATTACTTTTCGATTGATTCAATTAGGAATTGTGGTTCGAGTACATTATTATATTTGATTCTTGATCAGTTAAAATTAATTTCTGATAGGAGGCCTAATGGAAAAGTTTTCTTCGGGCGACAATATTTCAGATCATAGACGTTTTATAAACGAATTGAATATACCTGGAGAGTTCCTAATCAGACGCTGGTATTGTTGACAAGTTTCGAACAATGAAAGTTTATAATTTGAAAGTCTGCAATTTTCAAAACATCAAATATTATACTGAGGTTTGTATATTACTGTTTGCGATTAGCATATCAATTTATAATACTTAATCTGATGGCGCAATCGATTATTAAAACAGACATCCAACTTGTATCATTCATTTACCGCTTATTTCTCTGTCACCTTGCTTTTTCTCTCGCTTGTTTTCTGCGAAGTGAGTCACATGGCAACCCGAAACTAAACACCGTCTACAAGTGAGAGGAAACGACGAAAGGAGAAGAAAAAAAGCGATACAGACTAAAGAGAAGGAGAGAGGTAAATTCTAGAGGGTACGATCCTTAACGATGACTCGATCAACGACGAATTATCCGAATTGGACACGTTCGATCGTTGCAATCCTCGACACGTACGCAATATGAAAGAGTGCATTGGGAGAATATGTTGATACCGGTATTTATTTTAACGTCGCACGATACCGACTTTGCAGGCAATATCGCATAAGCGTAAGCTTTCAAACGTATTCTACAAAACCGGGTGATTCATCGTCGATGGTCTTTTTGCCTTTTTCGTATCACGCTTCCATTACAGTCTACGTAATTCCATTTTAGAAAAAAGATCTTTATCAAAAACAATTCCGAGATAAAAAAAAACTCTAAAGCTAACTCTAAATAAGTAAGAATTGAAGATGGTTGTCTAGAAAAATAGGAGCAATGTTTATATAGAATTCCTAGTTTCGAAAACTATCTCTCATCAGACTGGAAAGACGGTAGCGTTCAAGTCTATCGAGAATCGAAATCAGATATAAAGTAAAATTCAGATATATTGGAAGTCACTGGAGGCGGAGAAGACGGAATAAATTGAGTTAAATAAATAAATAAATAAAAAAGAAATGGCACTCACTCTCCAACTCGTTCACCATTCCAGCATCTTTCGTCAGGATATTCTTCGCAAATGGCGTCTGCTAGGGTACCATAAAAGGAGCGCGATCTGACGACACTGGCCAAAAAATTGCCAAGTTGTGCGTGCAATTGAGTGGACCATGATGTCCTGTGAGATGATGAAAACGATTGAGGATGACTCGATGCGATATTTACGTGTTGCTCCAAAATTGAAGATGACCTTCCGGTTTTTGCTGTCGTAATAGCAACGCTTGTTTTCAAATCTTCCATGGGTTGCAACTCATGACGACCACATACCTTTCGAACCTGAAATAAAAAAACAAACTGAAATCACAATTGTTCAGGTTCGAAAATTGAATTACAACACAATTTTGTCCCTTTTCATCAATTTTCAAAAGGTGAACTTGCTTATACATTAAATAAAGCAATTTTCTCCTCAATTTTCCTGGGAGGGTCTAGTCTAGAATATTAAAAAGTATATCTTTTCGTTGATGTAAGTAATTCGCGTTGATGTAAGTAACCTTCTGGCATCTTAGGGAAGCTGGAGAAACACGATAATTCTTATCGAGGGCACGTGCCAACTTACATACGCACCGGTGATAAGAAACGTGAGACCGCATCTTCAGACACGAAGGAAAGGTCTCGTTTTTATGCTCCCACTTTTTCGCACTAGATGCTAGTTTTATATGAAGCATATACGTATATGCACATATACGTATATGCACACTGGAAATTGCTACTAAAGTGATCCTCTCCAGAATCCAATGCTAATGTCCAGAATTTTATGACCTTTTTGCTGAATACATTTGTAATAAAACTGATGAATGCTCTACGTTTCAGAGGCGATAGAAGATTCGATATCTTCAACAGAGGAGTATAAATTTAGAGATGAGAGAATAGTCTGAAATCATTCATGTTTATGGTATGTATCAGGGAGGTCTGCAAATTTCTTTATAGCTGGAGTTTTAATTCTAGCGATAAAGATAAAGATGTTGAATATTTGAAAAAAATTAATGTTTATGTTTAACTTTAGACTGAGAAAACGATTTTATTCAAACAAAATATTCATATTAGATGTGTTAAAAGTGGAACATTTTTTACAGTGTTTTATTTTACTTTAACTTTACCATTCAAAGAGGAATGATTGCGATTGAAATTGGCGCGTTTATAAATCATTTATGCTCGATTTGGTACCGCAGAATTATCTTGTTTTAACTACGCCTGAAATAACACCTTTCTTAAAAGCGCGAGGTGAGCGTAAGTAGTGCAATTTCATGCTTATTTACGACGCATTACTCTCGTCGCTTTAGCAAATTGGTCGTTATCATAACCGCCTTTTTTCGGTTTATAAGTAGACACATATTAATAAATGTAGGCACAATCAGCGAGCTCTCGTTGATCGATTGCTAGAAGGAACGTTAGCGATGGCAAATATTATGCAAGGGAGAGAGAATTAAACCTCATTTACCTCACTAAGCACATAATCCTTAAAGCTTAAGGCTTAACTGTAAACTGGCGGTCGGACCCTCGACGTCTAATTAAGACAGCGAGCGTGGGCGTACAACCACTGACGTGGGTCGTCTTGGTCGTAGATTTCATTTTTGACTTTTTTTTTTATTTCTACTCGATGTCGTCTACCTCCACGAAACAAGACAAACTAAAAAAGAGCCAACTCTGCAAGAGACCCTGGATTCAGTGGGGATTGGGTGGTGGGGGATAAAGAAAAAGCAGAGAGAAAGATAGACGACACTGAGTGTGGACAGGCACAAGTGTCGAGACCACTTGAAAATTAATCACACGAGAAATTTTATCGTTTTTGCATCACTTGTTCATTTTAAACAATTTTTAATAATACTGGATATCTTAATATATTACTAGAGTTATATGACAGTGTCATGAATGTACTGAAGAAAAATGGGTGACTAAAATATCTGCATAAACCTGTTTTTACAAATCTTCTGTAAAGCAACCAACACCTTTGGTATTTCCTCATTTCAAAAGAATTTCATGGATTTATAAAAAGAATTTATCATTTTTATTATTCATATCGTATATCTTAAGTGTATCTACACTCGTATCAATTTAATGAGTAGGAGTATAAAGTATATATTTCATTACATACTCTCTAATAGACATTTTGCAGGATTTGCATATTATCTTGAATTTATCTCTCCTAATATTAACCTAATGCAGAAGGAGAAGGATATATTTATATTCTGAATTATGATATCCAGAATTAATTTGTTGGTGAATCAGATAAAGGAGTAATTATGAAACTGTACAGTATACATATAATACACAATTGTGTGTAAAAAGTTACAACCTTATTATATTTATAAAATTAGAAGAGTATAAAATATAGAAAGTGTAGAAGTTGAAATTTTTTTTATGGATTCTGTTACTGGAAGAACGTTTGATAAAAAGTACCTGATGCGTCATCAAGAACTCATTAGGGACCATTGAAAGAAAAGAGGTATGCTTGAAACGTTGAGTTGAGGGAAATTCGAAAGCACTTGGAGGTAATGAAAAATGCTTAAAAGTACGTCAATTTCCTTGTTTCTAGAAAGCTCAAGGGGTAATTACTCGAGATTCTCCTGATTAGTCTGCTTTGTGGAAAAGGTAATTGTTACACGTCGGTAACTTTATCCAAAAGCAAGGGAAGGTTTCCGGACTATCCACTTGTTAGACAAAGACTAAATGGGTTTCGGTTGAAACTCTAAAATACTTTGTATTTCCAGCACGAATTCTAACTATCTTATATATTTTTAAATATAAAATAATATTAAATGTAACTTAATTAAATACAATTTGATTTTATAAAACATAACTTTATCAAATTCAGGAACCCCTCTCCGAAGATTGCAATATCCTCGAAATATTGAATTCTCCCTAAACTTTATTAGCCCCTAAATCAAATTCACCCAAATAAATCAACTGGCTGATTCCATTACTGAAAACTTAATTTAGCAATATGTTCAAGAGAGAAACTAATGTCTTTTTTTCACACTTGTTTCATGCTCGTTTTTCCCCTTTTTCGCACAAATCTTGACCCTTCTGTACAACACAGGAAGCATATCAAATCCCATATACACGCCCTTGTAATACATGCGAATCAAGGATTTTTTCACAAACATTATTGTTGATCACTGACTGCAAGTGCCTCTCCGATGCGAATCGTGATAAAAAGAAGCAGAATTCAACGAAAGGGTTTGGATGCTCGAGTTATCGCCATATCCGAAGGTCAACTCGGTGAATGAACGATAACTGACTCGGGTGGATAAGAAAAGCTCAACATTGCACGTGTAATACGATTCTCACTATTGTAACTCTAAACGCCCGAGTTGACGTTCTTGCGAGTTTTATATCATAATGCCATTTTTAGATATTTCCAAAAGTTCGTTACTTTAAGACTTTAGGTCTTTAAATTTTGAAAATTATTCCAGTGTTGGGGAGTAACTCGTTGCAAGTAACAAAGTTCCTGAAAATGTTCCAGCTCCAGTAACTTTTGCAATAACTTAGTTACTTTTTGAAACAAGCAAAAAAAAAAGTAACTTTAAGGGAATTTGAAGTTACTTTAATCAGTAACTGTAACTGTAACGAGTTACTTTTTTCATAAAGTAACTGTAACTGTAACGAGTTCCTTTTTTTTGAGGAACTTCCCAACACTGAATTATTCCCAGTTAAGTCTTTTGGAGCTTGAAGGTTCGTGAAATTTAACGATTCGATTTTAAAAATAGAGTTTCACCTTGAGAGAAAAATAACACTTGAGTGACACTCTTTTTATTATTATTATTTCTGTTTTAAAATCAGGCAATCACAATTTTTATGACCTCCTTTTTATTAGTTCCTTTATGCTTTGACTTGCCACCGTCGCGAACGTGCGTTAAAACGTAACATAACAACTTTACAAGGAAACTTTGTTCGAGGCAGTAAATTTCTCAGTACCGTCCAGCCTATGCAGGCAATTTTTCATTCACACATAAGTCATCGAACGCGTAACTTCAACTGAATGGCGAATGTATAATGACCTATTTACCGATGAAATAAGTAAGCCATCAGTATATTGGTTCAATAATATTTTCAAAGTGACTTACTAGTCTCAGTATAAAATGGAATTAAGAAGTATATAAAAGGAAGAAATCTTTAAGTTACATTTTTGTTCAAGCATATTCCCTCTCGATCGGTTTCAAATGATTGTCTGGATGAAATGAATAGAAGTAACTTGCAATCTCTAATCTCTGAACAAGTCTCCATTTCAAGCCACTCTTCTGAAAAACCGGAGCTTATCTTTTTCAAAATCAGGTAACGATCTCGTTTTCAACCAGGAGAATCCGGAACAAATGCAGTGGCCCTCATCTGGACACTTTACATCACCGATTATCTAGATACACGAAGAAAGAGCGGAGAACGAGTCATCGAGTGGATAAGGAAATCCTATGTAGTTTGTACGTAGCTGTAACAGGATCCTTTTCACTCTTTATTTTCTTTCTCTCTCTTCTGTACAACTGAGTCACAACAAGTCGAAGTGAACTCGAATGGAAATCGAAGGTCCAAACCTGATTCACTTTTCTACTTTTGAAGTAAGATGTACTTCAAAAATTAAGGGCTTTTCGATTCCATTTGAACAACAACAAAAAATAATTAAAACTGGCATTAAGTCAATATCAAGTTATCAACAGAATCAATATCATCAAGGCCAATTTTTTAGGTCAAATCCTTCTCATCCAGCATAAATTTGATCGTTCCATGTACTTTCGATGCCACATTAGGTCTTCGGCAGCAATAAAGGGGCGAATCCCCTGTCTTGTTGTGACTCCCAATATTATGGTTTCGGATGTTTCTTTCCACAACTAATTTCATTCTGGCATCTTCCAGTCGACTTGTTCGTAGTGTGTTTGGCTTGGTGTGAAGCGTGAATTCGACTTAAACTGGACCGATACGAGATGCTCTCGAAAAAACGAGAGGGATCTCGTATTTCTTGTAAAATGCAGCTGTATGTATAAATTTATATTACTATACAGCTAGGTCTCCATCGAGGTCTCCATTAAATTCCCTGTCCAGCAATAGAGAACGAAAGGCACGAAGAGCGACACGCCGATTACTCACAGGGTTCAAAGTTCAGCCAATTTAGCCACGATGACGTCAATAATCGTCAGCTGTAGTTCATGATTGTTCTGGTCAGTTGTTACTCGATCACACGGTCCCATTTGATGACGAATTGGGATAAATTTAAATGCTGAAATGTGTCTTTATCATTTTGAACACCCAGCGTAAAGTTGACGATGTTCTTTCTTGACTTCAAAATGTGACAAGGGTGAAAAATTAGAGGGAGAGACAGAATTGCTTTCACTTGAAGCTTTTGGAATTGAAGAATAAAAACAACAGAGCAGTAATTATTCTTAATTACTGTCCTGAAACAACTAAGAAATCTTTGTCCCGATGAAAATTGGAGAAATTGTTAGTCAAGTCTGCAAAAAGCTCGAGGATGAAGAGGGGAAGTCGCAAAAAACCGAATTATTGTTTCCACAAATGGCAAAGGAGTTGAGGAGGGAAAAGACAATGAGGAGGAAGAGGAGCGAAGAAAGGGCAGAAGTCTGCTCTTGAGAGGGATAGTTTGAGACAAGGGCAAAGAGAAAGGGAAAAAGAGAGACGGAATCTGATTGCGGGGGGGTCCAAGGGGCCGGGGAAAGGGACGAAGGGTGCAGAGAACGCATCACCCCGCGGCGCGCCCATCGCATTCCTCGCATCCTTTGCCGCTGCTGCTTTGACTCGCCGCTCTGCTCCGTTCCAACCGAGTCAAGAATCAAACCTGCTCGCTATAGATCGTAGGTATTTGCGGGTTCGACGGGCTCACGCGGTCCTCGGCTTCCGCTCAGGTCGTCCAAGTCCAAAGCAGCTAAAGCTGAAGCAAGCTAAAGCTAAACAGAGAACGAACACCGGAGCAGAGTCTACCAGCTCTACCTGACTCTCCGACAAAGCCGCGTGCCAATTACAGTCACTCCAAGGTCTCCGAATAGTTCTCTAATCGAAATCGCCGATTCCCGATGCATCGCCTATCGACACTCTCGGATCTGGCTTGTATTAAAAGAAGAGCTTTTAATTATAAAACCTTTTTCGCACTCCCGAGAATCTTCCTCGCCATAGGGTATCTTACATTTTATGTCGTCTGTCGATCGAAAAAAAAACTAGAATAAAAAAAAATCATTTGATAAAGTAAATGAAGAATCTGGAACAATATTCCTACACTGAAAAAATGGTTAGTTGGGTCAGCTACTTTGAATTGTAACATATGCCTCTACTACTTTACTAGTTGGGACAACTATTTTACTAGTAGTCATAAATATTCAGTTTGTTGTAACAGCAATTTTAATAGTTACATCAACTACTCTCTCAATCTGAATTAGTCATTTTTGATTAATGACATAGCGCCGATTCTTACTAATTTTACCGATTTTTACTAATTTTACTAATTTTTCTAATAATTGAATTGGTTGTGATCTGACTGTGAATTAATCATTATTGACTAAAAATTAGTAAAAATGGTTACTAAATCATTTGGTGAACAAATCTGCGCTATTTGATTAGTCAAAAATGACTAATTCAGATTTAGAGAGTATTAAAAGTTTGTAAATATTAAAGTAGTTTGTCCAACCTCTAAAGTAGATGGCCCAACAACCCATTTTTTTCAGTGTATTCAGACATCGATGAAAAGAAAGAAGAAAAATTCCAGAAGAAAAGATCTCTGTATTTTCCTACTTGGAAAAGTTTAGCAATTCAAGACCTATCGGCAAAAAAAATACGAACGTTCAGAGTATTAGAAGTTGGAACTCGACAATTCTTAAATCTCCTTTTACCACCCTTTTGTCGACATTCGACGAGGGGGTTGAAAAACTACTGCTGGAATTCATCTGTGTCCCGCCCGCAAGATTTCGCCAAGTTTTGGATACTTGAGCAAAGGAGGGTATCTTCTCGTCAGAACGATATAGATTTATAGATGAAATCCAGGGGATTACGAAAATGGCGTGAAATTTCCTCATCCACTTATTGTGTGTGTATCTTTATATATATATATATATATGGAGGTCCTCCCACGAGCCCTCTTCGATACGGTTGTTAATCAAATCAGAACTTTTACTGCCGACAAGCTGACAGCGGGACGAAATAAGGAAAGAAAAATACAGTTTTTCTTTTTATTTTCTTTCGTGTTGCACTTATACATTTATTCTACGTCGGCGTGGAGAAATTGCATGTCGAGTGGCAAAACGTTACTCACTTCTGTCAGAAGTATATATCATATAAAATGATAAGAAAAGTAAATAACGTAAAATAGAGATAAGGATGTATAGGATAAAAATGAAAAAAGGATAAAAATAAAATGAAAGTAGAATGTTAATAAAATTTAAAAAGGGAGAGAATCTAGAGATGGAAGTGAAATGCAGTATCAACTTTGGCCTGTCATTCAATAATACCGATAACCTACATTTTTCTCGCCCACTTTACTCCTAAAGGCATCTATTTCACCGGCTGCGAATCTATTGAGATACGGATCCTATTTTCAGAACCTGTTTATCTCAACTGGCGTTCTCTTATCGAGGATTACCCTCTTCGCTTCTGCTTCCCATTCCTATTCTTTCATTTCATCCACCTTCTCGTTCTCTTTCTCACGCTGGTGAATGGTAACGTTTAACCGATTAACTTTCAACTTGGTTAAAACGAAAGAGGGAAATTCGTGACTACAAATTGCAATGAACTAATGATTGGATCGAATAAAGAGGGGGACAATTTAAGAATGAGAAACAGAGAAAGGAAAAGAGAGTCAGGGCAAGAAAACAGGAAGAATTTAGAAAAGCAGAAAAAGAGGAAAAATAGAGGTAATAGGTAATTATAATAGAGGTAATTGTTGATTAAAAGTAAGGAGGGATAGAGGAGAAAGAGAGATGGAGACCATCAGTGCATCAGTTTGCAGTCCAATTGGCTGGAAAAATTTTGCTCGATGCGTTCAGTCACATGGCAACAGCAATCTCTCGTTCAACTCCGTCGTCCCTTTCCATTCAGCTATTCTATATTCCATCGCGGTCCAGCGCCAACATATATCGACTGCACTCTCGAGCTGCCCAGCCTCTCTGGACCACTGGTGGTGGAGAGTGAAAGAGAGTATAGGAGGGAATTTGAGAGAAAGGGAAAGACGGAAAAGAAGGTTACAAACGAGAAGAGAAGATGAGAACGGAGAGAAAAGAGAGAGAGAGAGAGAGAGAGAGAGAGAGAGAGAAGAGAGGACCAAAGAGAAAGAGAACTCGATCTCGATGCGTGCAAGGTTCGTTCAGGTATAACAGGTTCGTCTGGCCTCCCTTTTAAAAAAGAGCACCCCTCCCTGCCGCCCTCGCGTGCCAACCAAGACCATTAAGGTTCTATACACAATTCACGGTGCTTTCGGGAATTTCGCCAATTCCCCAAACTTTTAATTTTTATTTTGAAGTATAAAGGAAAAGGAGGAAAAAAGGAAGAAACTTTGTTTCTTGTGAATTTTTTCTTCTTTATGAAATGGGTTTTATGATAATCTGAGCAAGGGAAATTATGAAGAACAATTTCCGGCGGTCGATCGTAGTTTCTATTATGACGCCTCTCGGTACGAGGAAGAGAGATGGGGAAAAGTTCATTATCTAAAAAAAGCATATCCTTCATGTAGTGTGGGGCGATTTATATCTCGCTGGAGCCGATGGCGATGGGCATTGAACGCGATGCAAGACTAGCAAGACGAGAATGCACAAAGTACGAAACTAGGGAGAAGAGAAAATAAAGGACTATACCAGAGGGAGAAAATAGAAGAGAATAAATGTAACAGGATAGCACGGTGTAAGAGTCGCCACCTCCAAGGATCCTAAGTTGTTCTTTTTCTCTGCCTCATGTGTCTTCACTCATTGCTATATTTTTTCCTTTTTTTTTTTTTTGAAATCACTAGATTTTTCCGTGCTCTGCAAAAGGTTCAAAAACGACATAAAAATATTTTCCACTTTTCAGCTTTTTTTTTTTGGTCTCCTTAGGTCCTTAGAGATACAAGGAAAACCTGTTGGTGCAGATCGAGGTGCAGGTTTCATATAAATTTGAGAGAAATGCCTTCATTTGGTTTCTGAACACGAAAAAGGCGCTGGATAATTTCATTAGCTTGGAACGATTCTTATTATTTCAGAGTTTTTAATTCTTTCCAGTTATTTCCTCATTAGTGCTATATTTCTTTAATGTTTGAATTATAACAAATTCCGATAATGAAATATTGAAAAAGAGTGAGCACGATGTGCGAGATTTGCGATACTTGCCTACTGGTCGTGGCAGACCAGCAGGCGCGCCATTTCTTAACTGTGCCAAGAAACGTAGAAACACCAAAATACCAGAACAGCTGCACTGCATTAGCCTCTTGAGCAACAAATACATAATCATTTTTCACTCTCAATCACAATATACCCATCTTTTATCCAAATAATACCTTCAAAATTCCATTCTATCAATAGAACGTCCTTAGAATAGAAGAAAAACATGTCTAATGAATTGCAAGACATGAGAACTTATATCTAATAGTTTCATTACATTTCAATTAACAATTCATTCCCCATAGAGATAATAAATAGTAACAAAAGGATTTCGAAAGAAAACTGAAAGTGAACGGTCTAACCTTTTACAGTTCGCTCACTTCTTACTTTCCTTCCTAGTCGTTTTTAAAAAAAGTGAAAAAGTTATCAAGATAACCGGTTGCCCGGAGCCCTTCAATTACACTAAATCAGAGAAGCGTCAAGAATTTTGCTCAAGTTTACGTTCTATCGCCGATAAGGTGGATGGAAGCTAGATCGTAGAGAAAGAAGTATGTACACCAAGGTCAGCATTCCTGTCGAGTACGTGTTCTTTACGACTTAATTTATTGGCATAATTTTCGACCGTTGACGTGTGCTTTTTCTCTTCTGATTATTTAATTTGTAGTTTCTCATAATTACAAGCTTTATGCTCGTTTAATTAAAATTCAAAAGCATTCGTAAGGCGCAAAAGGTGACGCAGGTGTGAGACAAAAAAAGAGTTGTTCAGAGTTTACGGAATTTCGGAAATTATCTTTATAGATTTGTCACCAACGGCTTTCACAGCTGCAGGTTTGATAAATCTTTCAGTACGTTTTTTTGAAGGCGAGAAAAAATTAAGTCGACGAAATAAATCTATCAGTAATGACTTGCGACTCAGAACGAGTTTTGTGAAATGTGGCATTTATAAATTTTCTGAAAGTTTTATAACACCAGGGAAGATTTTTGATTTGTCAGTTAATATGGAATTACATGAATTTTATTACTTTTAATTTTTAAATAAACTCGAATGGGAGATTCTGCTTTGATTTTGATTATTCCAACAATAAAACTAATTGTCTGGTTCTGCCTGAGGGTTTTTTATATTCACAGTTAAACACGTACATATTTTAAACGCTTTCTATTCAAATAATTTTGCCACATTAAAAAGGAATGCTTTTATATATTTGAAATGCATTCAAATTCAAATCAAGTCTATTGAGCTTTGAGAAACTTGAACCAAAGGCAGTGAATAAAAATTCTTTGTAAGAGACGTTTCTGCTCCGTTCTTCGAAACGTGGGAATATGTTTTTACAAATTCTCCACGTTCCTTGAATTCTCTGGCTATGACGAACTATTTTAAAAATTCCTTCAAACAAAACTTATGATTTTAGACACAATGATGAAATTTTGCCACCACATTACAGAGATATTAGAATTTTTTAAACTTATATTAAGGAACTATTTCATCTCAAACAAAATTCAATTTGCACTCTAAGAATGGTGAAAGCTTTGTAAATCACTCAAAATTCCAGTGAAACGTCTGGAAAGGTTTTCCTATCAGACAAATCGAGAATGAAAAGTGGAGAAAGTTTATGACGTTGTTGGTGCGAATAGAATCGATGGACTGTCCGGAAAAGTGGAGTGAGCTCTCTGAGGAAAGCAATCGTACGAGGAAACCTCGATTCGCATCGTCAACTTTGCCATCCTCACCGGATACTTCTCGGTATAAACTCGTGTGTTATGTAGCTTAGCTGGCTTTTCTGGCTGTGCTCCAGCCTCCTACGCGGTCGATATAATCATCCGACATCGCCGACGACTGAACCACGTGAGACTGAGGCGACGATGCTGGCGATCTCAAATCTCGACGAGGCGAGCATACCACCAGGAAAAGAGACATTGGCACGGTGCCGACTAGAATCAATGACCCGCGCCTTCAGTATTTTGGTACCTACTTGGAGTCACTGGTATACCGCATCATTGAAAATTGAAAGTGACTGAGAAATACAGAGGAAAAGGGGGAGAGGTCAGAAACACGCCTCTCAGTCTACCAAGATCGTCTCTGATTCTCTAGTCTCCAGTCTAAGAATCTCGAGTTAACATTTTCCAGAACATCGCATCCCTCTCGCTTTCCTTAAATTTGACCTGCTACAAACAATTCTTACATCATTTATCGAATTAATTTTCGCAAGAGCCAATTAAAATTTTCAAATCAACACCCTGTAGGCTTAAAATTCTTCAGCTCGACGCCAGCCAATTGTCGATCTGGACTTAACTGGTCGTAGCTCGTGTAAGGTATTATTGTCCCTCATTATCTTTCAGGGAGAACGATCTCCTCTCATCGTTATTCGTCGTAGGCCTCCTCGTTCTCCCTGACGCCATATGCAATGACTTCCAGCACTCGTGACCGTTCAACCTCTCTTGGAGGATATTTCCACACAACGAAGGTGCTCGTCAAATTCAATTTGGGACACCTTCTACGTGTTAGTCACTGTGAGAGAAAACTGGGAAACTCACGAGGACAGAGGAAATTGGAAACAAGAGAAACAACGGAAAAGCTAAAGCTGCATTGGTTCTACAAAATGGAATACCGCTTATTCTGCACTTTCAAAGGCTCGATGTTGTGTATTGAAACGCATTGAAATTTTTCATAGAACTTTACTATTTACCATAAGTAAATTCAAACAAAGAACAAGTGAGAAACAAAACATTCGATAATGAGGTCTTTGCTTCCAGCTGACGTTGACACGTGAGAAACTTGTTGAGAAATTCAATATGCAACTCCTGAATCAAATTTGTCAAGTTTTAATTAGACTCTTGACGACTTGATTATACTAAGTCACTCGAAATTGTCTTGATGTTAATTTAAATGAAATTAGAAACGAATAATAAAAATTGAGAAGCCATGAAAAAAACTTCTGATAGGCGAAGAATGTGAATGGAGGATATGTTTAAAATTTTAAGTATCGTGACCATTCGCTCCAGGACAAGCGTGACGAAAACGGATCAAGAGTAGGAAAAATAAAAGGAAGAAAGCTTGAAAAAATAAAACGAAGAAGTAGTAGTTGTAGAAGAAGAAGAAGAAGAAGAAGAAAACGTAGTAGTAGAAGTTGAAGAAAGAGAAGAAGATGGTCCAGCAGAAAAATCTACGAGACTGTCCTGCGTCAGTAGAGAAGGCCAGGATTCGATCAAGTTATGTTTAGGAATTTGACCGAATGTGGCGTCCTCGGCCTCTTTCTTTCTTCAATTTCTCCTTATTTTTATTTTCTTCTCTTCTTCATCTTGGTCCTCTTCTTGTTCCTCTACACTGCCTACTCCAGTGTCTACTCTATACTTCTTTGCTTCCACCTCGTCTGGTCGTAATCTCTCGATCGACTGAATCTCTGTAAATTGGATGTTCGGCATTTACCATTCCCCGGGCGTCGGAGGCCGTGTAAGACAAAAAACGCAAACCTCATTGCACCAGAGGAAATCGTATCAATTTCTCGTATCTCCTATCGCAAGATAATCATGAAATTCATTTTCGGCAGTTTCTCAGCGTTCAGGCGACATCCCGAGGGTTGTCATATTTTGATCAAAAGGCCAGAGGAAATCAAATAACTTCTAAGGCAGGCTTTTTTCAATCTTGTGTCCTTGGAATTTATGAACCTTAAAACTGAGCAATTTGAATTCTGATCTTTTTCGTCAAGTTTATTTTAAATATTCACTCGAATGTTCATACAGTCAAAAAGGCTCACAAGTTTCTCAAGTCAGAACGTTATTGTAAAGACTTAATGTTCTGTGGTAATATTCCAGACAATGCTTGTTTTTGGAGGGCTGTTAAACGTTTTAACGACACCCAGAATGGGATGAAACTTTAGTGCAGTCCCGCACGTCCCACGCGCTCGTTTTGCTCTAAAAGCGAGGCGACAAAAGTTTGGCCAGTGGGAAGTTTGCGGCGGCATGTTCGCTTATAACGAAACACAGTACATGTACACAGCCTAGCGTGTAACCAGAGACATAAGTTTCACTTCCTGTATCCCCGGTTCTACTTCCGTAAGCCCGAGGGTTCTCCAGGGCGCACCGGTAATTGTATAAACGAACGAAGCCGTTATCTCGCGTTCTCTCGCCACGAAAATTATTATCTCTCCTACCTCTTTTCATCCTCTTCATCATCACTCTCTCAACTCTACTTCTTCTTGTTCATGCTTCTCTCTCTTTTTCCCTCCCTCATTCTCTCCCTTTCTCCTCTTTTATCTCCCTCTAAAATCCCTCTCCTCATTTCTCTCTCTTCGTGAGAATTGTAATGTCTCATTATTATTCGTCGTGCCAGTTCTCGGCCCTCTCGCATCTCCATTGCATTCATTGTCGATCGACATTCAAAGACCTCATTTCGCACTCTTTTTTCACCCGCTCTTCCTGTCAAGAAGATTTCTCAAACAAAGTATTCAACAGTAGTGAATAGCCTTCTTGACCCCGAAGATTTACGTAAATGAGGCTTCAGTACGAATTTATGCCCTACCGGGGTGGCTGGTACGTTTTATCGCAATTTGTCTTACAAATAGAGCTTGAGTACCGAGATGAGGTAACTCGGGAATTGTAACTCGATTGCTGAGTCTTCTCTTTCTACTGCTTCCTTAATGCTCAATTCCCTTACGTTTTATACCCACCATGCGCCAAGACCTCGTTACACTTAGTTATTTACTATTTAATTTCATTTTCGTTTTTCCTCAAATTTGTTTACTGCTCTTAGCAAGATTGCAGCACTTCCTTAATCTTTTCTTAATGCTTGTGTTTCTTTCAATTTTTGAAATTGTATTTTTTAAATCCTTTTCACTTTCAGAGAATTTTAAATTTCTCAAATATGCAAATATTAAGTACCCTGATTTCAAATCCATTTTAATCGAAAAGTAATCCTAGACTTCCTAGATGAGAATTCCCAGATGCCAAAAGTCCCGCCAGCTTGAAAAAAAATGTTTCTCAAAACCGAACATAGGTATAAATTGTTTTCTTTAACAAATATGTTGGAGTGAATTCCAGCGAATAATCAGGCGGACTCTATCGAATATCAGATTTAAAGGCGCCGCTCGATCGATCTCTCGATCTGGGAGGCTGTAGCCAAGAAACGTCAGCCTTGAGCCTAATCCGCTAAACCACTTCTGTCGGTGTTATTACTCGAAAATAAACGAGGGCCCTCTCACCGCTGCAGATTCCAGCAAACTACACTGACTACATCTACTTCACGGTGTACAACAATTCCGCCGACCACAACACTACAAACCGCAGGCCGACTCACGAAAGTTTCAGGGAATATCCCTCGAGTATCAATGGGCAACAAGCGCCCATTGACATTTCTTCAGGGGAATTTCACGGTATGTACGACCCCACATCTGGCGCCTGGGCCCGTTAGTCCACAGGTAGGCAGGTATTGTCCTGGACCACACACCATTCAAAAGAAAAAGAAACTCGCCAATTATACCGACAACAACATAATGCTGACCTTGAACCAGGTCGGCTCTCAAAAGTGGCTTCATCTCAGAGACTCCAAGTGCGATCGAGCGTGTTTTCGGAATGAAACGACGAAAAGGATCCCTTTGTTGGATGACTAACGACTCGGTCGGTGAATAAGAGAGGCGGCCAAGTATGCAATGCGACGAATAATAATGAGAGTCTCCTGGATTCCGCACACCTACGATCTGGCCCGATCTCGAATCCCGAAGGCCAAGCCGCTAAGGGCTACCTTAACTTTAACGTCCTTAACGATCTGCCTCAGCCGCTGGAACCAAGGGGCAAAGGCCAGGAGGAATGCAGACACGTAATGCACGCAGAATGTTGTCCGACCGCGAGGAATTATTAGATGAATCGTGGGTCCCAAGACCCCCTGGCGGGCCCACCGTCTATGCTCTCGCAGGTTCCGACAGGTCCGGCCAGGTCCTAACAGGTAAGGAATTAAGGATCTAAAGGAAGGAGGCGCCTGCAAAAAAGTATTCCGCCGCGGCGCGAGTCTTGTGAACTTTTCGAATGACTCCACCCCCATCCGGTCTTGCGACTACTCCATCTCGATTCGATTTCAACTCCCAAGTTTATTGCCGCTATGCGTTCGTCCTCGCTCAAAGTCTTGAGACTTAACGAGGAGAGGTCTCAGCCTACTTCCCGAAACCCGGAAAACACAGCTGCGACATCATCTAATTAGACTCGTTTCGTCACTCCCAAACAAAGGGAGCCGTTTACTTCAAGTTTCAACTAGAACTAGAAGCTGTGAAGCTATGTCCAGATTGTAAGCTAATGTCAGAGTTGGACCTACTTGACGATTAGAGTTGGTCGAAAATAAAAATTTCTGAAATTCGAAATCGCCACTACGTGAAAAAGTGGAGTATCGGGAACCAAAAAAAGTGTAATAAATTTGAAATCGATAGATGTGCAGCTTGATTACCCGTGCTCGAAAAAAATGTTTAAAAAATTTCTTGTTTGCAGAGTTTTTGAATTTTATTAAGTTTCAATTTTTTTTACATTCCCGGTGGTCAAAAAGTCGTCCCAATCTTTAGAAGATTTTGACAAAAATGCAGTAGAATAAAAATCACCAAGACCCAGGAATTGAAGTTAGAAATACAGCGAATTTTTAAAATCCTTATTTTGATATTTAATGAAATTATCTTTATCATTTGTGATTTGACCATTTTTCTGAGCATGTATGGGCTTTTTTAGCATATACATACTCTAGAAAAAAAATCGACAAGACACAAAAATCGAAATTGGAGTTACAGCAAATTTTCCAAATTCCGAATTGGGTATTTAATAGAATTATTTTTTTTTCACTTGTAGTTTAAAAATTTTTTCGAGCATATATTCTTAAAAATTTCACAGATGCTTGAAAAAATTTCAAAACCACAAGTTAAAGAAATAATTCTATTAAGTGCCAAACTCCGAATTTGGAAAATTTGCTTTAATTCAAATTTAGATTCCTGGGTCTGGCCGATTTCTTTTCTATTGCATTTCTATGCTAAAAAAGCCCACACATGCTCAGCAAAATATTTAAACCACAAGTGATAAAGATAATTACATTAAACACCAAAATCAGAATTTTAAAAATTCGTTATATTTCCAATATCGATTCCTGGGCCTTGGCGATTTTATTCCGAATGCATTTTTTGTCTGATTTTAAATTCTTATACCTACTAAAATTTCAAAAAATCTTGAGGAATTGGATCCACAGTTGGAAAAAAGTTTTAGTCAAAGTGCCTGTTTCCTCAGGTTTTTCATTTTAAACAGTTTTTCATCCATTTTTTAAAGTCGAAAAGTGGAAAATTTTATTTCCGATTAAACAAGCCATTAAAAGTTTCAATCGGATAAAAATTACACATTTTTTTCATTCGGAATCTGCAGATAGATTTCAGCGAAAAAAAGCTAAAATTTGTCTAAAGAATCTGAATGAAAAAAATTTTCAATTTTTATCCAATTGAAACTTTTCATGGCTTATTTGATTGGAAGTAAAATATTTCACATTTCGAATAAAAAAAATTTGATAAAAAAACTGTTTAAATTTAAAAACCAGAAGAAATAGGCGTTTTGACTAACTTTTTCCCGTCTGTTTAATTCCTTCTTAAATTGAAAATTCTAATTAAAATAAAAAACTTGTTGGTAAATCAAATATCCAAATAAGTTGACGAGATAATTTGAAGGGCTCAGGCAGTCAGCGTTAATTTGATGAGCAGAACAAGCTTAAAGCTCAAATCACAAGGTACGAGTATGACAGTTTTATACCGGCATATATCGTTTTGAGCGATGGGACGAGGGGCAGGATCAAGTGGAAGTTTTACCTCCTCGCCCACTGCGTTTTCGCTGCGTCACTGAACATTGGCATTCCAGAGTCGAAGCACAGTGCAAAGACGCATGTAACCATAATGGTTGTAAATGTGTTTTGTCAGCTGCAAATCGATGGCACAGCTAAAGCCAAAGCAAAAGAGATGAAGAGTGCTTTCATGGACGATCGCCGGTAATTTCAAAAAATCTGCAACTAGGCAACGGTGTTGAAACGGAATGCGAGATGAAATGTTCTTTAGCTATTCATCGGGAACAAAGTGGGATAACGGAAAACGGAAAATACGTTTCCAACGTTCCGGTCCAATAACCCATCAGCGTCACTGGCACGAACCAATTTGCGATAATAACCATCATGAGAAAATTATTCAATATCACTCGTATTCCCGAAGCTCATTTTCCTCTTCAATTACTAATTTCCCTTTCCCTTCTTTTTCGGATGATGGAATCTGTTTCAAAGGTGGTCGGATTTAATATTCAGTAAGGTCTTCCTGAATAATTATAACTTCCTGCAACTGATTAGCGAAGGTTCTGAGATTTATCTCGGAATAGATGCTAAGGGCCTTCCATTCCATAAATTACGAAAACCTTTTCTGTTGAGAGAGACATGAGTATATCTAACTATATGCCCAAAAACCTTACGTAATTTGTGGACGTCTCCTTAATCCAAATAGGATTTTAGATTTAAAGGGTGGATAGTCGAAAGTAGAAGGTGAGGGAGGACGAAGATTCGGTAGACACAATGTAATTTGGGCTTGGCGAAATTCAGTTGGTTCAGAGATTTTGCTTTTTTTGGACTGACCTTTTCCTCGAGAGCGGGCCCGTTCTCCATCGCGTGCATAATGGCGTCCGAAATACGGGTGTCCAGCTGTCTGACCGCCCTTTCGGCGTTCAAACCGAGAGTATCGCTAACACCGTCGACAGCAACGACCAGTCTTTCGACCGTTTCCACGTACCCGGACCACGCTAGGTCCAGCTCCGATGTCGGTTCCGTCAGGCAACCTCTGTAAAGGAAGAACAACATTTTAAATCTATACAGTAAAATTCAATGTACTCTTTTATTAAAATTTAACTTTAACTGCACTAAAATTTCAAATTGTCAAAAAAGCAAAAATATAACTGTAGAATCTCACCTAACAACATTGGTGCAAAAACCCTTACAAGGTCTAACCGAAGATGAAATGCCCTTGCACTTAGGACAATGCGTCATCCGAAGTAAAGCTCTGTAGCAACTTGATTGCTGAAGACTAGTTCCTGAAAAAAGTACGCTGTCCGTTTTATCGAGGACAGTCTTTCCAAGAGTCAGGGCTTGAACTAAGACTCTGGTGGCTTCGAGGCTCTTTCCCACTGAGCGGGAGATTTGCTTCGGGATGTCGCCGAACGGTTGGATCTCGTCCATCGTTTTATAGAGGCAATCCTTGAACTTATCCGTGAAATCCTGCTGACTCGGATTCACGGTTCGGTGGTAAGCGATTGGAAAGAGTCGCATGAAGAACTCGGCGAATCGCTCCTGCAGCATGTCGCGGGAGAGCGGCTGTTGAAGGGTGTCAGGTGTATTCGTGGGTGAGACGTACTCCACCATTGCTTGATAGAGGGCTTTGATCGACGGCCTGCTCAGCACGGCCATTGATCGATAAACCTGGTCGAAGAGGATCAGCGTTTTGTTCTCCGACTGACGAGCCAGCGCCGTCACGCTTTCTGCAACAAAAAATATTCATGATTTATGTAATTTGTATATTTTGTATATTCTCATTACAAAGCTATTAGGAAACGAAATCATATGAAAAAAAAATCCGGGTGATTTTATAGAAACCAGAACAGAGTTAATGCTAGCATTCATGATGGGAATACAGGTTGTTTGAAGCTGGGGTCTTTCCATCCAGAATACAAAACCAATATTTCTTCCCTTTACGATGGCCCTCTTTTGTCTTTAGGTGTGCGTATTGGCATTGCTTGGAGGCCTTGGTTTGTTTTCCGAGGTGGCTCCGGCGGATTATCGACATCCACCCACCCGAGTGGCTCGAAAGCTCGCGAATAAAGTACGAGGAGGCAAGTCAGCCGCATTCTCGAGTGCGCGATTCTGAATAGCCCATTGTCGAGGGAGAATCTCGTGTCTCGGCAAGGTAGGGACATATAAAATGCGTAAGCACACGCGCGTTCATGTGCTTCAATCTGCAGATCCTGAGATCGCGATTCGCCGTCGGAATCTCTCCTCTTAGCCCGTCCACTTCCACTTCCACTTCTGGACCCTCTTCCACGATCTTGAATCCTGAAACTTGCTGTAGACAAGTCGGACTTTTGGAGAGAGGCCATCGAGTCAAGCATGAGAGAAAAAATGGGCAAGAAAAGGAAAGGTCGAGAGCAAGATTCTTCCGTGGGATTTTTATTGCTTCATTTGTCGCCACCGATCACATAAAACTAAACCAGAAGATGGTCCTTTCGTGGGGATACTCGCATTCCTGGTTTGTGACTTGGAGCCCAGCTTAAATAGAGAGAAATCGTCGGATTGGAAAAAGAGGAATTCAGCTGAAGATAATTAGATGATCATTATCAAACAGTAATCTTTCGGGGTGTATTCTTTTTTTAAAAAACCTTCCTAACTGGAAATCTTTGCAAAGTTTAATGCATTTGAATTTGATCATTTCTTTTTTAATAAGCATCCAACTTTGAAAGAATGCAAATCCTCTAGCTTCAGTTGAGGGTAGAATTGAGTGGAGTGATATAATTAAAACTCACTCCTGAGTCCTGACATAATTATCCGACGTCATTTTGAAAATCCGATTTAATCTGTTGGTTGGCGATCGTTCTTAAAGCATGTCCAAAGGAAGGAACGCGAAACCTGCGGCACTGCGGTCCCTGGTCTCAGCGTGGTACAGTTCCCACGTACCTTTTACACCCCTCTCGGCCCTGTCTGACCACCACCATCGCGGGACCGACCAACACCAAAGTATTGCCGATGGTAGTGGTATGGATTCTCGGGTGTGCATTGTACACAGCAGCAGAAGAGGAACTCGAACTTGCGCGCGGTCCTCTCCCACACACGGTGGCGCTAAAATAAAATGACCAACGTGGAATGCCGAAGCCGGGCCCCGAGCCAGGAGATGGGCCAACAAGAGAGCGAGAAAAAGAGGAAGGGTATCCGACGAGGACAACCTGCGAAAGAACCGACAAGAGAGTAAGGAGAGAAACGGAATAAGGGGAGAGAAACGGAATAAGGGGCGAGAAACGGTGCTGTAACCAGAGATTGGTATTCGGGCGTAGGAGGGGACTAGGGCTAATTAAAAGGGACCGGTGATTCAAATTTATTTCACCGACCTAAGTGCTCCAAAACCAGATTTAAACGCGTTCCAACTAGTGATATTTTAGCCTTCAACATGCTCAAGTTGAAAATAATTTCCAACTTGTAATTGTAATTTTGTAATTATTACAAAATTACAAGTTCTTGAAATCAACCAACATTCGAAAATTTCAGAGGGCTACAGGTGGGAAAGAAGGTCCCAGGTCACGGTGGGGTATTTTTTTCTATTTTGAGCCGGTAGAATCGATCGTGAAGATAATTTTTTCTCTCCATTCACATTTTCTCTTCCTCTGATTCTTTTACTCTTGGCATTCTCTCCTTGTTTACGCCACGCCTGCAACCATCACCTCTCGATAACGAGTTTCGCTTTTTGGGCCTCGCAGGCCCCGCGGGAAATGCCGAGATAACATCTCGCTCAGCGAGAGATCAGCTTGTGGCGAAATTGGAAAAACGTGGGAACGCAAATGACCAGCCAAATGGAGCTTTGAGAGTGGATAGAATGATAGAAAGGATTTCATGAATGGACTGGCTGCTATTTAATTGGGCATGAATAATTGCGCCATTCGCTCGTTCCGTTCGATTCACTTTATTTACAATGCCTTTTCAGGTCCTCGACGCGAAACCTCGACTTGGAGAATAATAATACCCACTATAAATACTGACGATGATCATATTGTATGAAACGAGTCCTGAGGCTTTCGATATCAGTCAACCGAAGTTTTTTTTTCAAATTCAGAGTGCATTATTCAATTTTTAAAAAAAAACTTCTAAAGCTTTTGAAAAATTATTTTATTTTAATATGTATTTGATGTATATGTAATTTCGAGAACTAAATGTTTCACTGAAGTGAAGAAAAGTCGCTGGAAGCTGGAATCCTCCCAAATCTCTGTAAAGTTTCATTTACCACAATCCCGTGGATCCTCGGAAAGCTCTTAAAATCTTCAAGCCTGGTTCGAGAATAAATCTCTTAAAATTGCCGTTCTATTAGCTTTTATTAGTCTTGCCCATACTCAATTTCTCCTTTTTCCCGATATTAATTTTCAATCGAGCAGAATGTTGACTTTTTTGGAATGATTGAAGATCCATTTTTCTGCAACTACACGACACGCTATCATTTATTCTCATATGGGCTGACTCGTCCGAGTTACAAGTGGTTGGCAGAAAGCGATGCTTACGTCCAATCAACGATAAGATACCAGCGAAATTGAATCTGACCGAACTTCCGTTCGCAACTCGTCTCAAGTGCTTTCTGCGAGTGGCACTTGAATTAAAAAAAGAATAAAGAGACAGACTGAAGATAAGATACACAGATAATATACAACAGAGGAGAAAAAAGTATGAGAATAAAAACTCAAGACGAGAGAGAGAGAGAGGGGGGGGGGATTCGCTAATCAAGCCACTCGAGATTACACAGAGTGCCTCTTTGACAACCAATTGCTGATAAGATGCAGAAATGACAATTGTAGGCGAGGGTCGGTGCTAATATTTTCTGTATAGGATTCGCAAGCATAATAGAAATAGAAAGTAGTATACAGCTTAGTAGTGATATATGTATACTATATCTATATCTACTTTTAATTAGCATTTCGATTAGCCAATTGCAGGATTCATGTTCAAGCAATAAGACAAGAAGTTAATCTCAAGAAGGAAAAGCTTACGCGTGAGAAATATGTATGTATGTGTAATATGTATGCATGCTGACTGCGTGCGAAAATTATGGCCCGATCCTGAGACGCTTGTCGCGAGGGTTTCGCGTGGGATTAAGAGATTCCCGGCTATCGTCCTCGGAAGATGACATGACCAAATTAACATGAATATGCTTTAAAGATATTTCACTGAAGAAGAAACTAAACTATTTACACATCTTTATCCTGGTATATGTGGGTTGTTGCCAAAAAGTTGTGAAATTCAAGTCCCGACAGTTTTACACATTTTCATTATTCAATATATTTTTTTGAATACCACTGGGATAAAGTACTTACTTTGAAGTGGTTTTTGGTAAAGTTTCAAAATTTTAGGTGCCTTTGTTTAGAAATGGGAAATTAAAATATACCCAAAATGTCCACTGGGTAACCTGTCCCCAAGTACAGATTCACAAACTAAAATTGCGAAATATTGACAGCAAAATTTTATAAATGATTGATACTCATACGAGTCATTTGTATTAACTTAAAGAATCTAAAAATTATGAATAGGGACAAATATTTTAGATTTTAAGATGTTTATAAATGTTTAGAAGTCTATCCCTGAAGTTTGACGTCCACTCGGTAACCCTCATATTTTAGGTTAGAATTTGGAAAAAATCACTTTAAAAAATCTAAAAAAATCAAAAACTCGTTAATTTTAGTCCTACACAAGTGCTCGTATAAGCAGAAACATGTTTATTGTTCGCAACTTCAAAAAATTTCTGCAAATTATATACTGTACGATTTATAATAATGTCCACTCGGTAACCCATTTTTAAAAAGTGTTAATTAAATAAAAATATAATCGAAAATCTGGAGGTGCAGTCAAATAAAGTGCGTAAAGAAAAATTTTTTAAATATTTTTAAAAATTTTTATCTCCTCTCTACATATTTTAAAAATAATTTTGAAATTTATTTTTCTGCGTTTATTGAATGTCCACTCGGTAACCTTCCTAACATGTAAATTATTTATCTCCGCTCCAAAATGATTCTTGATCTCTTAAATTGGTATTTTCGTTTTATTTTGGATCACAATCATTCGAAAAAAAATACTTTAGTTAGTTCTGAGAAGATTTTTTTTCAAAAAATCGATAGGACAAATTTCACAACTTTTTGGCAACGACCATTTATACATTTGCCATTTTATGAAAATGGCTGAATTTCTTTAATAACATCAATTTACAAAATTAAAATTTTTTTCTGCCCACTACATCTTAATATGATTTTTTAATGTATTTTGGCCCACTAAACACGAAAATCACACAAAAATTTTTGTATGGAAGCGTTTTCGAGATATCAATGTTCGAAATTTTTTTTCAATTTTCAGAGTTGTTCCGACGTTTTTGAGTATATCTCAAGTTCTAATTGACCGATTTCCCTAAACGAGCACTCAAATTGAAGGCAACTAAATCCTGTACAACTTTTTATTCTAAAGTTTTCAGATCGACCCAGTAGTTCAGATGCTAGCGATTTTAATAAGTTGGAAATATTTGCGATTTCTATTCTTCTGAGGACGATATATGAATTTTCGACCTTGATTTTTGCCAAAAAAGCTAACTTTTCCAACTTATTATAGAATAGAATAGAAAGTTGTAGAGGATTCAGCTGCCTTCAATTTGAGTGCTCGTTTAGGAAAATCGGTCAATTAGAACTCGAGATATACCCAAAAAGGTCGGAACAACTCTGAAAACTGAAAAAAATTTTGAACATTGATATCTCGAAAACGCTTCCATAAAAAATTTTTGAGTGTCATTTTCGTGTTTAGTGGGCCAAAATACATGGGAAAATCATAGTGAGATATGGTGGACAAAATGGCTGTAAACCAGTGTAACAATAAAAATAATCATTTGAACGAGTCGAAACGACACTTTACCCGAAAGCATTTGCGTTTCAACCTAAGACAACAATTATTTATGAGTTTTAGTATAACATATCTGAGAAGTATGTTGTTTCAAGAGTCAAGATAATGATACAAAGGAGTACTCGCGTTCCTAGCAACAGTTGTGCCTGCTTCTTTGATTTCAACCTTCCCAGATATCTTCCTATATTCTTCCGGAAATCCAAGGGCTCTGCGTTTGAGGTTTTGAAGAAACCAAATGAAATCTTTCAGCATCTTTCATTGTGGATAAAGGTTTGATGTAAACAAACTAAACAAAATCTCCGTATGAAGAAGGTTTCCTATTGCAAGCCCGTTAACAAACATTGAAAAAGAAATAAGAACATAAAGTAAAAGGTAAAAATAATATAGTCCACTAAATTCAAAGTGATTCACATCTTACACACCTCTTTATTGATTCAGAGGCGTGATAGTGAAATTAGAAGTTCTTTTCAAAAAGCGTGACTCACGGACGAGAATATAAATCGTTCCACGCATTGCGTTCGAATGGGTAAGAAATAAAGAAGCTTCTTCTATTCTTTATTACTTTTTTTGTTAATGATTCTCCACCTCGAGCTAAACCAGAACCGGCCGACCGTAACCTGCCATACTCTCGTAATTGTCTTGCATTCGAACCTAAAGCTATCTTCTTGAGCTAAGCGCGAAGGATAATCGATAAAACGATCTCTGAGTGCGCGAATATACATATATTGTATGCAGTATACCCTTACCCATATCCCATGTGAGGGTTAGAGTTAGTTATCTCCAACTTATTGGCCTAACTCTAGCTCGAGAGTCCAGAGAGTAAAGAAAAGGTAAGTACACTATAGAGTGAGGTGCACTTATAGATGTACCGCATCTATATATTATACACATTTCATAGCCTATATACGATTTATTAAAGCTAGAGCACTTGTCGGATCTTACTTCATTCAAGTGAATCAAGTCATGAATGAAAATAAATGAACATAAATAGAATATTTGAAATAATGTTTTTCTGTCTACAATACTGATATCACGTTTGATTCTTTTTTCTCTATAAGCCCCTGGCAATTCCTTAAGTACAAAGATAGTAAGAAAGGTATACGTGACATACATCATTTTTCCTCTTATTTTCCTCTTTTTATAGTTTTTATTGTGATTCTCTCTTACGTGACTCTATTGTTACCCTATATTACTGTAGGTATCATAATGGGTAGATATAAGGTACGAGAGCATGAAGACGAATCGGAAGCTGTGTTCGCACGTGTTGTTGCCGGGGTAACCTGCTGCTGGCTATAGAACTTCAACGCGAGGTCTATTTTTGAAACCGCGGAAAACGCACTTCCTCCGCCCCCGCAGTGTTTTTGCCAAGCCAACTCTCTCGAGTGAAATATACGGTGTGTTGGGGCTGATAAACGCACAAGACTCACAGAAAAGGTCCAAAACAAGAATGACGCGCGAGATTCTTCAAATGGAGTTCAAATCTCAACCATTAAAGTATTCGTTTTCTAATTTTACAAGAGAATACGCATTTAAAAATGGTCTCTAATGGGTTTCTAAATTTAGAAGAACCTGGATTTTAAATACTTGTAACTATTTAGAAACGAGTGCAAACGATGTGTTTCGAGAAAATGAGTATATGTACAACCCAGATAAACCAACAGAAAATAAAACTGAAGAATTCGAATTAAAAACAATTCTATGCTTTCGCCAAATTCTCGGAGTTTATAATAATTTTCTGATTTTCAATAGAATCATCCGATAATTCCATGATCGCTGGACACTAGAAAATTTTAGAAATCAAAAACAGCCTAGAACTGAAAAATTTCATTTCGAGTCCCTTATAACCTGTGTAAAATTTTTAATAGATCGATCAATATCCTGAGGACAGGCCTGACAAGAGGGGGGGGGGGGATAACGGGGAGATTCTCCTCGGGTCCGGAGTTTTCGAGGAGGCCCGGATTTTCCGGAATTGAGAGAAAATAAATTTTTTTAAAATAAAATTATTGCATCAGCCTGAATTCTAAATTTTCAATAAGGGGCCCGTCATTCCCACCCCACGGGCCCGGTTTTCCTCTCTACGGGCCTGCCTGAGGATCATTATCCTTGTGAAATTTTCATTTTAATATTTTGAGTTTCTCTAGGAGAAAACTTCATTTTTATAAACCTCAAAAAGATAAATAAATTTTAAAAGCTTCGCAAATTATCTTAAAATTTTTTTGACCCTCTGGAAACTTTCTCGCACTCAAAATTTACTCTTGAAAAAAATTGAGAAGGGTTAAGCTTTAGAAAAAATTTCAAATAGAAAAAAATGGATCGAGTCATTTTAAATGAAAGAGTCTTCTCAATTTTTCTTCAGATAAATTTTGAGTACGAGAAAGTTTCCAGAGGCTCAAAACAATTTTAAGAAAATTTACAAAGTTTTTAAAAATTATTTTAGTTTATTAAAATTTATAAAAATAAGATTTTCTCCAAGAAAAACTTAAAATATTAAAATCTCACAAGATTTCAGAAAATTGGGTATAACATGTGGATTATGGAAAAAAATTAATATTAGCGATTTTTCCAAAACTCTGATCAGAATAACGAATTTTTAATTTTATTGTAGCTTCGGGGAACCTCGGGATATTGATCGATCTATTACAAATTTTACACAGGTTATATAAGGAACTCGAAATGAAATTTTTCAGTTCTAGGCTTTTTTGATTTCTAAATTTTTCTTTTTACCCACCCTACTGAACACTCAGTAAAGATTTTGTTTTGTTAATGTTTTTTTTTAATGACGCACCCCCTAAACTTGTTCTATTTGGTGAAAAAATAAACCCATATTTTTCTCTTCACTTTACAATAATTTTAAACCGTGGCCCTGGGACCTTAAACTGTTCCAAAATGATTAATTAATGTTATTTTTCGTAAATATGTATAATAATTGTTTGCCAGAAAATACAACTGACGGTACCATACGTTCAGGAAAAAAAAAATTAACCCGATTAGACCGAAAATACTACCCCTAAGCTAGTAGATTAGTAGATCTTAAGAAATAGACCCCATAGTCAATGAAATATTATCAGCGATTTCAAGTATTACTGAAAATCTGCTAGATTTACAGAAAATACTTTTGAGCTAAAATTCTGTAAATCCAGCAGATTTTTTTTCTCTGTGAGGTAATGCTGAATGAAATTGTTAACAAGTTTCAAAGTTTGTGCTTTTGACCTTCTTTTGACTACATTTTCCACACTTTGCATTTTTTTTTTTCGAAAGAGAAATGCCAGCGGCACGTGCCTTTGTGAGGTACTTCATGCAGGAGAGATCGATCTGACTCCTGACGAGTACACTTGTAGACGCAGATGAGGATCATGATCGGAAGAAGGAGAATTGCGGAGTGAATGGCAGTATGAGAGTGCCAGATGACGCTATGGCGAGAAGTACGGCTATTTTAATGGGCTATTCGACGACCCGAATGGAATCTCTGGTCAACGAAATTACACGCAGTTCGTGCGACGTTGGAACGATCGCATTAAATCTCCCGAGGTTCAAATTGTCACCACGTGACCAGTATTTCTCAACCCCTGCAAAACAAAACATATTCTATACCAGAATCGTGACACAAACTTATATACTAACTCCAGTTCAAAGTCTAGGACTTGGATTAAGAAACTTATTTTTTGCGAAGTTTACTAATCGAGGCCTCAGAGAAACTACGCTGAAGACAGTAAAGTAAAAGTAATTTCTGATGGCAAAGAATATAAGAAAAAAGCTTTCAACTTCGGACGAGTAATTCGTAAATTAGGAAGCTTTTAATTTCGAACTCCTTAAAATAAAAATTTTATAATCTTTCTTACACTGCCTACTGAAATAAAAAATTTTAGTCAAAGTAGTTTCATTAAACACTGGACCATTCATCTGTGCAGATTGGAAATATGAGCTGAGACTATTTTATATGTGCTATAAAATATAAAATTGGGGTTGAAACGAGCATCTTGGTTGGGCCAACACATTTGATGTAAGTGACTGAGATTAAACGGGCTTATGCAAATATCTGCTAGGCAGTAATGCCATATGTGTAATTCAACTAGAATACGGCAGGTATACACTGTAAGCTACGCTAATTATGTAATTATAGTTGTAAGCAGACAACTAAAATGGTTGGATCATATACGTGTAGGTATATAGTAGCACGCGATGAATGTGGGACATTCGCCGATCTCGCGATGGAACGAGCTATGTATCTGTAAATCGATTTCGCTTAATTACTCGCTTTCGCGTCTTAATTTGACGTAATAAATTTAAACGACTGATTAGAATCTACAACACCTGGCTTCCAATTTCAGTTGCACTTGCAAATATTAATTCCGATAACTATTCTCTGTCGCTGAGTGGGTGATACTGAAAATAGATTCTATTTTGAATACTGATCATTATCTTACTCTGAAATGTAGGCAGTAATTTGTCTGATAACTGGTCAAGTATAATTACACTTTCCTGTGAATCAGAAAAAAATTGAATCTGACAAGGTGTTATTTGATACACTTTACTCAGCAATAAATAAGTTTATATGGGAGAATGTTATTGCGTTGGCATTTGAATGAGTTTGTGTACGAAAGAGATTAAAGTTGAACGATAAAACTTGAAAAATCAACAGTAGAGGACCATTCAACCGTGTACCAGTGAAATAAAGTTGAAAAGAATTTAAATTTAAAAGCTTTCTATACTATTGTTTCAATATAAATGAATGTGGTACAAAATTTCGTGTTGATTTAAGAGGCGAATTTATTTCGTGTCAACACGTGACATAAATGCCTGCAGCTGTCGACTGGTCATCAGCCTGTTGGCTGGTCGTTTCTTTTGAATTACGAATGATAGACTATGCTTGCAATTGACTGATAATTGATGGAGTCATTGTTGAAAATGCGAGTGGGGCAGATATCGTGTGCAATGCCATCAATAAAAGCCGTGAAGCCTTCGAGCATTTGCTCTGCTTCGATCCACTTCGACCTCGCATCGTTCTAATTTCTCAGTTTAATGCTAACTTGATCTGCCATCGTATTGGAATCATCGATTTTTGAAATTCAAAGGAGATTTAAAATCGTCTAGACGATGTGCCATCATTCTGATGTGCCAATTCATTTAAATGCAGTTTATAGATTTCAGAAATCGAGCAAGAAATTGTTTATATACACCTTTTTCGAGCATCTAGAAATTCTAGAACAACTTATAGATAAAGGTAAAACATAATCCTTATGAGATATAAATTTAAACTGACTGATTTTATGATTTACGGATGCATAAATTGCGGAAGTAGATCGCAGAGATTTATCATGAGCGTAGTAATGATAAAATTGGAGGAAATCAAGTTTAATGGACACGGTTGAACGGTGGCTATATTGGCTCGAAACTCCCTCCGGAGGATTCGCGATATTCTAGTCAGGCGAGCCCTTAACTGCCCCAACCCATCTTCGGTTACAGCCCTGATTAGCACGAATCGATGTTAACTTTACCAATACGGACAGGTACGTGTGTAAGGTAGGGGTTAAGTTTCCCCTGAGTTTCGAGATAACCCATGTCGTCGACAGTTTGTGAATCCGTTTCTATCCACCCTCTCACTTCTTTTTACGCATCACCACTTCCTATCTATCTACCTCTTTATGTCACAATTAGGTACTTCAATGCTTTTCGAAATTTCCAGTCTTTAGCAAAGGTTTCATTTTACATTTCTAAGTTTAGAGTTATTGTATTGAATAATTTAAAAATATTCAAACTCTAAAAACAAATATGAAATTACTCAAATTTAATAAGCAAAAATCAGTTTATAATTATTGATTTCAATTTAAAATTTATAATCTCTGCATGCCCAAATATTAAATACACAGTGGCGAGCCAAAAATAATCCTCTTTCCATTCAGTATATTTTATTACTCTGGAATTAATAAATATTTGATGGAGATGATTGAATTTAAGCACTCCAGCAGATGGTTCAAACAAGTAATCCCCATAAATCTCCCAATTGTCAAATACAGTTTACCGAATCATCATGGACAACATGTAGATGTAATGAAAATCTGCTTTGGCACCGATTTAATAATATTTATAGAACGGATTATATACTTTACGATTCTGAAGAGATTACATATTTTAATCCCAATTCTCTTTAAATACGGAAATTAAAGATAGACAATGTTTTAAATTGAAATCCACATTCTTAAGATGAGAAATTGGATGGAGGTTGTACGACGTACAAGATGTTTTATGGGAGCGATGTACCTTGGAAGATCGTAGGTGTGACTCTCGAAGCGTGTCAACCTCTTTATCTCTTTATCTTGCCACGCGTTCTTAAGAGGCCAAATTAAAAATAGAATTGACGACCTAGTTTCCGTGTTATAATTCTGTGCTGATTCACCAAAGTTTCAAAAATATGTAAGCGTTCAAATTGTTATAAAATCGGTACTCAAGTTTGAAGCGGTCGGCCTTTTAAAAAACTTGAAAAATCAAAGTCATTCAAACCTTCAGCCTTTGAAGTTTTGAAATGCAAAAGCAAAAACAAATACGATCAAAGACGAATCACATGCATTCGATTTGTTTTTGCGCAGTGAAACACGTGAGTACGTCACGTCGGGGCGAGAATCGATCAAGAACCTTGTCACGAAGTCTCTCAGACTATGTACGATGCGTATTTATCGATCATCGAGCACAAACGAATCTTTTATATGCGTGGTATGCACTTTGCCTATAACTAGAATCAACCACCATCAAGATAACAGATGAAATCGATGAGCTTTATTTGGCATGTAACGACGATCGAGAAGATCCTGTAATTCGCTTAACCCTTAAGCCTTAAGCAATTGTGAGGCGCCTGTGCGACGCCAGCCAGTCTTTAACCCCTTCGCATGTATGTTTCTTTCGCGCAATAAGATATTACAAAGGTGGTTCTGCAATCTGCATTAGTACTTTTGTTCTGTTCTTTGAGTTCAAGGCGAGAGCCACGCAAGTTCATGTCTTTAACCTCTGATACTCGTTGCAAACTATAAAAAGGACAAATGTTATTGTTTTTATTCTTTAGAAGATGGTATTGGTTTTTATAGATGGGAGGTGATGTCATCACGATGAAGGTTGACATGAGATCAAAGATTGTTTTACAGACGTTGGTATAGCGTTTATAGTAATTGATGGCTTTTACGCTCTAATTCTAAACGATTTAGACAGTGTGAAGGCCGTTTTACTGAGTCGTGAAAAAAACTGCATCAAAATTTCAAAGTTTTCAAACTGAATAAGACGTTTTTAAATAGTGTACGCTGAACGTAATACCTAATACTCTTGTTCATTATTTACGATTACCCACAATTGCCAATATGGGCATCAATTTACAATGCATCTGAAGTTTACCATAAATTTCACTTTCATCCATTAAGCAAGTATCTTCCATCTTAAATCCGAAGCAGCAGGATCCAGAAAAGGAGAAAATTGCTCTTAGTGAAGGGGAGATAGGAGATCGATTTCAGTTGAGAGGATTGAAAGAATTGGGGCAATTGGCACTTAGGACAATGACGTTTTACGCGTACTTATTTCGAGTGTTTGTTGGAAGGTTTTACTTGCATTCATACTAGAGTAGTCCTAGCTCGTGATGCGGAATCGAGTAAACGAGTAGAAAAGAGAGTATGTATAGTAAAGTTGAGAGTAGACAACTTGATCGCGATGCAGCCAGCATATGTACGAGGGTCGCGCGTAGGTGTTTCGTTCTGGATTCTACATTCTACCTCCACGTCTCCTTTTCTATGATGCGATTCGCGTGCCATCGAGAAACCGTCATGCTCGTTCCTAACACGTCCGGAGGGTGCACGACATCTTGGGTACAGCCCACATGAGCTAAGAAATGCTTGATGGGCCATGAGAACCCAGATACACGACGTGTAAAATGAGATCTACTCCCCTCTCACGACAATAACTGAGTTTATTATGTACTGCTTCCAGTAGGAATTCACGAAAGAATTTTTCAATCTTTTTTCTATGCTGTCAAATGTTCTTTTCAAGTTTTTACGGTTTATTTTTTTTAGAAAGTAGGAAGCATAAAAATGTAAAGAATACAAAATTCAAAATTTTAATTTCTCAGAAAGAATATCCTTTTATTTAAGATCTATTTCGATATTAAGGTATCAATTCCTAATCACATGAGTTTTCAAAAGTCTTTGTTCACATAATGTCACAAAAAACTTCTAACTCGTAACCTTACATGATCAGAAATTTCTTTCGGCACTAATTCTACTTCAGGCTTCAAAGTGCAAAATGCTCGCAAAAGAGGAAATAGGGTGATTTTTTCACAAAAATAGAAGGAAAATAGGAGAATAAATTATATTAAGTACAAACTTTACGTTTCCGCGCGAGACAAATAGAAACAATCCTTTTATCAGAAATGTTATATTGAAGTCTATTCAGCTCTATATTAAATGCTCTATTCAGTTCAGCAATTTTATAAAAATGTTATATCAATATTATAAAACTTATATTTGGAAAATACTTGTGTGTGTATCTTTATTACACTCCTCCCTTTTACAGGAGTATAATTTTGTTTTGGAGTTTTGGAGTCTTTAAAAAACCAATACATTTCCAATTTGTCCCTTATACCAAATTTTTTTTTGAATTTTCGTCACATTATACCTAAACTAAACATATCCATACCCAGTCATTTACACCTCTAACAACGGAAAGGTACCTTAAACCGCCAAATTTCTCTCCCTCTCTCTTTCAAAACCAAAGCCGCTGATTACAATTTATTCCCTTTAAGCTATTACCTAAGACAAAGCAAGCGAGAAACGGAAGCCCTCCCTCCTTATTAACACTTAACACCACTCTATTTGGAAAATAATTAATTTTTTGTATGCAAAAGATATTTATATGCATATAAATATTGTTTTCATATAAAATACTTTTTTAATAGCATAATTGTTTTAATAGCATAATTTGTACCTAGTTGGGCCACTCCATGAATGATCATCTGAAAACGATTGCGGTCATATTTCAAAAAATTTGTTTAATTGGTTTATAATTATGTCTTATACCTCTAGGTTCGATTCGTGTATTCTAAGCATAATAAATTATTTTTCATTAAGCCAGAAATAATTTTTGAAAAAATGTTTTTTTGTGGTGTTTACACCTCAAGGAAGTACAATGAATTACTATTTTCAATAAATTTCAAAATAATTTTGAAATTTATTGAAAATAGTCATTTACTGAGGTGAATGACTATTCACCTCATCCCTTGAGGTGTAAAATTTGTGTTCAATTTTCAATTCAAAAAAGGAAAAGAATCGAGAGATTGAATGCTTTCTTCAGTTTGCTTTACCTACTTTGGTTAGCACTGTGAAAATCAGGTCGGCGAGAAAAAATTTTAAACGCGATTTAAAAGAAAACCTCGCAAAGTACATCCGCGAAGTTTTTGTGAGCGTTGGATATAAGTCTAAATAATTTACTCATATAGATAAAACTTTTTTTAAAAATGTAATTCGGAAATGCGCGGGTTTGAAAGTGGTGTTTTTTACCAATTTTCAGATTTTGGAAGACGAAAATCTGGAGGACTAAATTTTTATGGATAATTTCACTGAATACCATGGAAAAGTCTGGTCTTAATCTGCGTTTTCAAGCAAGTTTTAAAATTTTCGGTAATGTATTTTACTTTTAATAAATTATCAAACTTTATGAAAATGACACATTTTGACAGGTCACTTTAAACACATTTTTTCTTTCCCATTTCGACTACAACAACAAAATAACGTTATAGATAATAAATTTCAATCATCCCTAATCACACTGTTTTTCTCTACTTAAATTTAAATAAGTAACTTTAGTCATTATACTTAAAATAAACGAATCGTATCTAGAAGCATAAGACATAATTATAAACCAATTAAACAAATGTTTTGAAATATGACCGCAATCGTTTTCAGATGATCATTCATGGAGTGATCCAGTTATTATGTAAAACAAAAAACAACTAGGATCATTTTCAAACTTTTAATTCTCCAATTTTGAATTAGTAATTCAGAAAATGTTTCATATTTTCAACACTGAAATCGTTCATATTGTTTTCTTTAATTGTTGAATTTTGAAAGTAACTTAACATATTTTAAAAAATGTTAACAAAGTAAACATACTATTTATCAAACAGTTAAATAAATTACTTATCATTCACATATTAGGCAAACATAACCTTTATTTTAAATTTGTAATTATATAAACTTCTTGACTTTACTATGTATGTATTTTCTTTTCAGAATTTTAATGATTTCATACTAAGAGAATAATATTCATTCTAAATAAAAAAAAATTTCTCTTTTTTTTAACGTAAAAAGTTCCTTTTGTGTTCACATGTTCAATAACGTGTAATTTATCCAACCAAAACGGATTTACTCGTAAATTTTTATAAACTATTCTACTATTAATTATGAATTAGACTATGGCTATATGTTTTAAACCAAAAATTTATTTATTGTTAGAAATAGTATGTAATTTTCTTTTTACAGACTAAATACATCAAATGGCTTGAAAAGAGTAAATAATCGGACTGAAACGTTGCGAATTTTATGTTTAAAAAATTTGTTTCAATTTATTATCATGTAACCGACTTGCCGATAAACACGTTTCTACAATCAAATATTATAATGTCGAAAATTCTACTTTTCATTATTCATTAAAACATTTAAATTATAAAATATACTTAAAAACATCTAAAAATATTGAATCCTTTTGGGTTTTATTGAGTCCTCGTTTAAGGAGAAAAACGAGAGGAAAGGAGAAATATATGGGAATAGGGGAAAGTAGAATGTAAAGCCTGTTGATTTCAATCATTTTGGCTTTTCATTTAAAAGTTAATATCGAAATCTAAAAGAATGCAGCATTGAAATTTGATGGCATCTGAATACAAAAACTCAAAATTTGAAAAGATGTACCTAAATTTTGAAGACCCGATAGTAATTGGAATTTCTGTAGAATAAATAATATTGAAGAAATTTTTGTGAGATGAATTTTTGTCTGGAGGAATGTGAATTGGTTCGGATGAAAAGATCGAAAGTTAGATCGATACCTGCAAAAGTGCGAGTGCAGTTGTGCACCTACCAGTTTCGTGTGAGCCATGCCGTGCCGCGTTCCTGGGTCCTTGGTCCGGGTCCAGGTTTGAGTCCAGTCGCTATGCACGATCCGCGGTGCTGCCATACTGGCTGCAAGAGGAAGGGGGATGTGCAATGTGCAGGTTTGCTTTCTCGCGACTCGACTCGCCCTATAAGGCCGGGTCGCACAATGCAAGCTGCCTCGAAACCTGGGACTACGAATTCGAATCGCGGTCCGATCGAATATCGCAATTAAGGCCCAGTATCGTCCGGGTCGACGTACCCCTTATATGAAATCGAATAAAGAACCACCAGCATGGTGCATCCTTTTACAATTATGAATTCCTTTCTTCAAAAATCTTATTCACGACAAGAACAGTAATTCGGACAAATTTTATAATTATCCTTTAGACGCTTTTGAATCTGGAAACGGTCATGTTTTCTTTACTTTGAAATAATAATCTTAAATACAAATTTTCTTAAGATTCTCTCAAACTGGAAAACGATTAGCAAAGTATCACAGAAAATTCAAAGTCACAGTGGGCGATTTGTACATAAAGTACGCCTACTTGTTCATTCATTACATGAAATTAAAATAAATAGTCAAAAGCGACATTTGAGATCCTCAGTGGGCAGCCGAGACTAATGACAGAATGTAATAACAATAATAGTGAAAATTCCTCTTTGAAGGAATGCAAGACTATTGTCAGTCTTGGAGATATGAAATTTTTATCTTCTCAATCGACCCGATAACTTTAAAAGAATTTCTATTTTCTTAGAACACTTAAATTGTGAACAATACATTCCTTGAAAAACAAAACTATTTTATGATATAATGCTGAATACATTAATTAACATAACCACAGTTTTGTAAAATTGTTTCCAACACAGACAGAAAACTGCATAAACCTGCCATTAGCCAATCAGAATAAAAAAGAAAGGATTAAGAAGGATGTAATAAGCCATTAGATTCTCATTACAACATTAGCGGTAGTTTGCAAACAGTTTCAATAAATTCTTGTTAATAGCAACAGCTGTGTGTTTTTGCACGAGTAATTTTCGAGACTAAAGTGAAAGACTGCCACCTGAGTGTGGCAGCACCCTAAGTTATGTTACTTTTTTTTCACAGCAAGCGAAACGAGTCCGCCTTCTCACGAAGCGAGCTGCCAGGCACCCGGGAAATTTTTAAAAAAACGTAAATAAAATATTTAAAATAGTTCAAAATATAATAAAATATTATTCTTTATTTTCCCCGAAAATGATAACTTTTGATGTTATATTAATAATAAAATTGAATTGAAATAATAGAATTCAATTTCGAAACCTAAATCTCAATAAAGAATTATAATTCAAACGAAAGGACGGACTACGATATTTTATTCAGCGAATTCACCGAGTTTCCTTCCAAGTAAGATATTTTAAATTTATGTAAATTTTAAATTTATGTAAAGTGCACGTGTCGAAAACTGCGCTTCGATTTTCGATTCGAAGATGCATTCGGTTACTTAAAAATTCTACAATCATAGTGCCCACATCGAGGACTCTTAGTATTCTTCAGGGTGACATTGTCGTCAGCAACGGAAAAATTAAAATTTCGCAATCGGTATATCTCCTCTGAATTCGAAAGCAAAAGTGAGATCAGCGGAAAATTTTCTGGCACACTATAAAATATATCAAATGGGAGAGGTTTGATTTCTGTAGTTTCCTCTCTCAATTTTCCCGCCAAGTTACGTGCTTTGAATCGAAATTCTCATTTTAACTCTGTCATATTATTTTATTTCATTCTAAACGATCTTCCCCATATATATTTGGGGCATTATTTCTCAGGTGTACCCAACCAAAAAAATGAAGTTCTCTGATCGGGCTCAAATTGACAAAAAGTTAAGTCCTATTGGATGGCACTTCAAAAAAAAAAAAGATTGACCAGTTTGGTCAAAAACTCGCCAAGAGAGGAGGTGAAATTTTTTAACTTTGCGCAAAAAGCCCCTATTTCCAATATAAATATCTATTTATGCATGGTGTCTAGAGTTTCTCCTTCAAAAAATTCCAGAACTTTTATAGGTTTTCTAAGAAAAAAATAAATTTTTCCAGGTTTCGTTTTTTAATTACACCATAAACTTTCAAGGAAAAAAATTTTCTTTTCTTGAACCTGTACGATAGAAATAATTTACACAATTATAAATGAACCATATAAAATGTATTTTATGCGATTTATAAAATTCTTGAGTTTAGCTAACTGCATTTATTTGTATAAACTCAAACAAATATTTTTAAGGCAATATTCTCAAAGAAGAATTAGGAGTTTTCTACTAAGTCATTTATCAATTGCTTTAGTGAGCGTTTTTACTAATTTTTAATAAAAAATTACTGTCATAGTGAAAAATTATAAATTCATTTAGTAACCTAACTAAACTAATTAGTAAGCATTACTAAGTGAATCAGTAGTTTTCTACTAAATAAGCTT
>JBAGKK010238150.1:0-21481 GCA_037177015.1 Euceroptres primus | reverse complement strand
ACATATTCCCAGAATTTGAAGACAATCGAAAAACATGACTTTTAGTGTTGGGGCAGTTGAGGAATAATGCCCCATATATTCTTTCAATATTCCCAGATATTCTTGATATTCTTTATATTCCCAAATATTATTTATATTCCTTATATTCCAAAATATTCTTGATATTCTTTACATTTCCAAATATTCCCTCATATTCCTACATATTCCCTCATATTCCGAATTATTCATTAATATTCACAGAAACTCTGAAATATTCCCCCGATTTCTTCCCTTTCGTTCACCGATTGTATTCGTACAGCTTTTCATCTGGTGCCTTTGCTCAGTGATCCCCACTTTGGCATGTAGAGCTACTGCACTTGCCTAAAGCAGCGGCCGTCTTTGGCCGCTGTTGATTTGCAATTTAAATCACGTTATTAACAATTATTTAATAGTTATTAAAATTAAAATTAATAATTATTATAAATTGCACATCCATCCATATAAGAAATTACGCAATTTGTGATTCAAGGTGAGAAAGAGAATAATAATGCGTATATTTATTGAATAATAGCTTATTTTAATTGAATTCGAAGGTGAAATTATATTTCATAACCAATTTTTTTTATAAGAAAAATTTTTATATAACGATTTGAAAGTAGTTATTTATAATATTTATATATTCCAATTTCCATAATTGATAAATATAGCTGGTTTGAATTAAGCGCCATTAGCGGCCAATGAGAGTCGTTGCGTCAGGCAAGCGCAGTAGTTGCCAAAGTTGGGGTGACTGCTTTTGACAATGTTTATTCAGTGATGCGCAAGCGCCAATATCGCTACGATCTGCACTTGACATGTGAACATATCAATACATTAATAAAGAGGTAAGTTTTCGCCTTATTTTGTAAAAAGCATGCACTTACAGTGTTTCGATTCAAAATCAATCTACCAATCGATTGATAATTTTTGTATTGGATTACGTAGATTTTCGGAAAACATAATCATACAATGAATAATACTTTTTAGGTTATATAACTGCATGCATTGTGTTTATTGTTGGTTAAGCTAGTGAAAAACAAGAAACTTGTTTAGAAATGGTGAGTTATTCTATATTTCCTATATTTATTATATTTTCAGTGATTGCTTTATGGCTAACGATTGCCATTTTTTACAGAATGAGTCTACTCAGACAGAAACGAATTTGTGGAAAGAAGTTTTTTTTATTAACAGGCATTGATATTCCGTTGCAGCTGCAGAATATTTTAAAAGGTCCTGGATATGACAAGAAAAATTTGATCTCGGAATTTTGTGAGAGTAAATCAGAAGCTACTTTTAAGAAGATAGGAATTCATGAGGACCAAAATGTCTATTCTCTTAGAAGGCTCCGAGAGAGAAGAATATTTTTGAGTCTTCAAAAATAAACCTGAAATAGTTCGAACTTTTAGAAGGTAAGCTGAGTAAAATATTTTGCTTGTTTGATAACTCATTGATTTTTTTAAAGAATAGTTCAAGCCAAATTTTATGTTTTTATGAACAGGTCATAAAGCACTTCTGAAGCGTGTAGGCAAGCACTTTTTGTAGGCTTCAAATAGACAGAGGCGGAATAGTTAACTGCAATTAAAATATCTGAAAGCAAAAAACCCAACGATCTAGACAATATGAGCTGTTTTATGATAAGCTTGATAACAGAAGGAAAGAAGAACAGGCAAAACCAGAATCACGGACAGAAATATACAAGTGATATAAAATTGATGGTACGCTATATATTCCAAGTTGGAGGACCGAAACAGTCCAATTTGTTAAGGAATAATCTTCTTGGTTCACTACCATCAATAACATGTTTCAAGCGTGTTTACGCTCGTAACAAACAAATTCCGAGGGAATTTGAGATTCGCTTTGACCAGTTGCCCAAGTTTGTTTCTACAAGAGGCTATCCAAAGAAAATATGGATCAGCGAAGATGGAACCAGAATCATACATCGAGCACAATATGACACAGCAACAAATCAGATCGTTGGTTTTGTTCCTAATCTTAATTCTGAAGGATTACCAGAAATTGGATCATTCACAGATAAATCAGGAGCACAGATACGTAGCTATTTTGAAAAGTATCCACTAAATAATTATGCCTATTGTATCATGGCGCAACCTTTGTGTGGCAAAACTCCTACCTTTTGCGTTGCACTAATTGGAAGCAACAATAAGTTTCAAGCAGTTGATGTGGCTAATAGATGGAAGTGGATGCCTAAGGAAGCTAAGAAATATGGCATTTCCATTTTGGGCTATTCTTCAGACTGCGATACTCGACTTTTAAGTAGTATGCAGAAATACACATTTTCCGTCAAACAATCAGGTAAGTGGCCATTGAGGTGGCCATGGCTCAAAGTTTGCGAGTTAAATTCCACGATTTGTCTGCAAGATCACATTCACATTGGTACCAAATTAAGAACAAGGTTTCTGAAGGCTTCTATATTATTACCTTTAGGTAATTTCCTAGTTTCACATTCGCATGTGAGAGACCTTATAAGAACAATCAGCAAAGATCAACATAATATCTGTGAAACAGATTTGAATGGTACGGATAACATGAATTTCCTCCTACATGGACAAAACTTTACCTCCAGAAAAAGAATTTTTCTTATTTGGCGATGGATATTTTTTCTTCGATTGTAGCGAAAATGGCTTAAAGATAATGGCCATTTACTTCAAGAAAATATTCTGACGACCAACACTTACATGTGCATTGAAATAAATGGCCATGCACTCATTCAAGTCATTAATGCACTCCACGCCACAGAAGAGGATTTTATTTTTCTGCCTTGGTTGTACAGCAGCCAAAGTTGTAAACAATTCTTTCGATGTGCAAGATCCATGACTTCCACCTTGTCAACTGTTGTCAATTTCACAATGTTAGAACTCTTGCACCGTATCCGTCGAATTGAGTTTCAAGCTGAAACGGAAGTTACTCTTGGTATTAAATATTCCTTTCCATCTAGTCATCGCTCATCGAAGGCTAAATCTGAAGAATCTAAAATGTTTCTTTTACCAAATAATGAAGATATTGAAAAAGTAATTTCTGAAGCCAAGCCATTTGCCCTTTTTCGTGCTAAAAGTGTCGGAATGACATTTTCAGAGATTCCTGAACCTATATTCTCTCTTTAATCTTTCCTATTTGAGCCTGATGTGGACAAAGAGGAATGATGCTTACCAGTATTAACAGACATTAGTAATGACGAACAGTTTGAAGAACAGGTTGATAGCAATGTAACGGAAATTGAGTATCAAGATGTGTGTGAAGATCTATGCATAGTATCTAGTGGTGCTCTAGGAATTAAAACTTTTGAGAATGTTGATCTTTCTCCAGATAGTATATACGTGAAAGTCTTGGATGGTCTTATTATAAAGAAAACTACATTGTTATTCAATAAAGATAGCACAAAACTCAGCAGTGACCGATTACAACACGTAAAGGCTCCTGAAGTTCAAGGATTCTTCAATACTCTATATCCGGAAACGGAGTCAATAACGAGGGAAGAAACCGTATACGATGTTGACTGGGGTGTTTTTTCAACAAGCGATAAAAAATCATTTCTAATTGGAAAAGTAGTAGCTTTTGGATATATGAGTGGAAGCACATTCAAGGAATTGCAATATTCCAAATCTTCAGCACCTGTCCAAGGACCTAAAGGAGGAAAAGGTGTAGGTTTCCTTTGCTCGTGGTATTCATTTCAAGCTGAAAATAGTACATGACTTCAGCCTGACTTTACATTTTTGCTTGGCTATCATAACATATCGTACTACGTACGTACTATTCCTCGTCCTCGAGTACTAAATGGTGCTTTTACTGTTAATGAAGGACTTTTCTTAAAGATTTTCTTAATGTTTGAGGCTTTTAAGAAGAAGCGATAAGTTTAGTGTAATACATATGTAATTTAATATACATAATTTAAATATATTCCGGAATATTGTCTCATATTCCCAAATATTTCCTCATATTCCTACATGTTCGTACATATTCCCTCATATTCCTACATATTCCCATATTCTTCATATTCTTTGTATTCCCAAATATTCTGATATATGTCAATATTCCCGAATATTCTTTAGAAAATATATTCCTCGTACACGAAAAATCAGAGTGGTCGACCCCTCGTAAAGAGATGAAGACGTAAAAGATAAGTATAATGTTGATGTGAATAAATAATATAAATAATTTGTGAATTGTAAAAGGGGATAAGTGACGACCCTTAGGCCTTAGGCCCCTCAGGGTTTTATGACACTCTGTTCCTTCATCGAAACGAAAGATCTGACTGTCATAAATCACCCTAATTCAGCTGTTTCAAATCTCAGTACCAATTTTCGCCCAAAATCATTCCATTCGGTACTTAAACGGACCTAAATCAGTAGTGTACCGATACTACAGACCGCAGAAAATGAACATACTGTTATTTTTGGTTGACTCGGGTGGGGTGGAATATAAAAGAATAACAATAGACTCAGGACTCAATAACAGGGACAGTACAATAGGCGAAACGAACGAGGTCCCACGGTATATGAATTCTTTTTTGGACTTCGTTTTTAATCCCTTGAAGAAGAATCGAAGAAACTTAGTTTCGAATCCCTTTCAATGCCGTTTGAAGAAGTGACATATAACCTCAAATATAATTATTCAACGAATATTTTTTAAAGTACTCCAAAAACATAAAATTTATAAAATATGCTAGGATTGTGCATAAAACTGCATCACTTTGTCATTAATGACTCATTATATTCAAATGCTGTCTCTGCAAAAGTAATAAAATTGTGAAAAAAAAGTTTAAATCATATTTCGCCATAGGTATATGAGCAGAAATCAATTTTTTGACGTAAAACGACCATTTCTGTGTTCTTAAATGCTTTTTACCTTATAATTATTCCAAAAATATTAATTAAAAACAGCGGAAAATACTGAATTAAAAGGCGGATTAAAAATTTGTTATTTCAATTTGCTTTGTGGAATCGAAAAGTATTCACAAACATACTGTCGTCGATTGCATAGACAGGGATTCATTTCAAAAGGTAACTTATTTCTCTGGGTGGATAAAAAATCCAAAGGCAAAAAAGGAATTCAAAAACATTAATTAATTATCACTTCTCCATTGGTCGAAGAAATTTACCAACCCTTTTCAATACAAGCCTTCTCACCGGGCTTCTATCGATGATAAGCAGAAGTTGGATTGCTCAGTTAAACCAAATCCAACAATTACAAAAAACGTATTTATTTAGTATTGTACAATACTGTCGTTATGCAATTACTTCGAAAATACTCAATATTTTTATTATTATTATACCATTAAGCCATATCCCTTTCGGGGTAAGCGCTAGCTCCTTCGATTTTAGGCCTGTTATGTTACTAAGAATTGAGTAGGTATTTATAAGGTAAGAAAGGGAATATGTAGGAAAGGGAATAAATTTTAGATCGATCGGGAAGTCGTATGATGGTTGTAACTATTACGCTTGTCTCGCAACACCGCTCCGACCCGGGTTGTTGATCAATCTCTCTAGCAATCACCCTAGGTGAAAAGTCTCACAAAGTCTTTATGCATTACACTAATCATACAAGCACATTAAACAGAGGCGCGCAGATTGCCTAATAAGACTTTCAGCAAATCCTTACACAAATTAACCTTCGCCAGCCTTAGTCACTAAGCAAGACCTTCACCTAGGCCCATGAGTATCTAAAGAACTTTCATTTCAGGCGTCTATCACACCACTGCTATTCTTTGCCATGCACTTCCTATAAATAATTTTAAGTCATACATCTCTATCCTGACAGACATCTTTTGCTTCTCTTATGTTCATGCACTTTTTCATACAAGCTCTCCTATTTTTTTGACTCCTTATATCCTTTCGTTTTAGAGTCTCGCTCACATACTGACATCATTACTTTACTTGGCCTACCCCTGGGTACGTAACCATTCACTTTACCTAAATATATGTACTTGTTCTGTTGAACGACCTCCATCCATTCTCTCGACATGACCAAACCATATCAACATATTTCTTTCACTCACATCCATCAGTGTTTCCTGTACACCACATACTTTAGGAACCCACTCATTACTAACTTTGTTCATTAACCTTTTTACTGCATATGTTTCTTAGGAATCGCATACCAACTGCATTCATCTTCCCTCTATCTCACTTCCGTACAATACAGTAGATGTAAACACAGAATTATATATTGCTATTTTCGCTTCGTTCGTGATATTTTTACTTCTATTAATGGCTCTCACATTGCCTATGATCTCATCCTCGTTCACACCCCTCAATATTCAAAACACATTCATATTTAAATTTAAATTTTTTTGCAATAACTTCTTATAAAAGTTCCTAAATTACTTCATTTGGTCTCATTTATAGTAGCTTTCGTGCTACTCTGTATAAAGAATTTTGAATTTTGTATTATGAAAATTAAAAGAACTTAAATAAAACTACTGAAAAGTAAGCGGATTCATATTTTCCGGTGGAAGTGTAACTATTTTCGTTGAATCTTAAAGTTGTCACTGAATTCTTTACAAGGTGGGTTAATGCAAATAAAAAATCATCAACAAATTTCCGTTTTTAGGGAGATGGTCCTCCTCCAGATCCGAAATATAATTTTTTAGCCGATTCAGAACGAGATGAAAATAATCTAGAAAGTAAAAGGAATGAAGAGAAACTTAAAGGAACCAATAAACACAGGCGCAATGGCCCTAGGAGAAGAGGTGGTGGAAGAGATGGATACCAAAAAGTAATTTGCTTAATTAGTGGCCAAATTTTTTAACCATATATTTATTACGTAATGTTAAAATATATTTAAGAGTGTACAATGTGAACTGTAGACGAAATGAAGGCTAATTTAATTATACTTAATAGGATCATCGTGATTTACAAGCAGTATCCAGAGACGAGTCTCTCCTGGAATATGATGCATGGAGAGCAGAACGGAATCTTATTGACGAGGCTCGAATAAGTCGGCAGCGTACTGCAGAGGGTAATTGGCGACGAGAATGGGACAGCGATAAAGTATGATTCATAATAATAACACTTATAACGAAAATTTGATATAATATATCCCTCGAGTGGGATATAATTTCCGTAGTAGTTATTTTTGTTGAATTGAAATTTGACCTTTATTTCTTTCAATCACGAGTTAAAGGGATATTTAAGGGTTTGAGGATAACACGTGACTGGATACGTTACTTGTTTTTCGCCACCTATCTTCAAATTTCAATATCTATTTTTAAATATCTATAGTATTGAGTGGTATAGAATTCAAATATCGACATGAGAAGAAAAGGGATCGGAAACGATCTCTACATTTATTGTTCTTAACCATTTATTATAAAAGTACATTTAATATAGATTTCAAAATATTTTACTGAATATCTCGTAAGAAAAAAAGTTTGAAATATATGAGACAAAGGACATTTGAAAGAGCAAGATCTCCTCTGTACTTTGAATGATTGATTAAAATTATCAGTCACTTAGGAATTTTTTGTGATAAGAGATTGTTGAAAAAGTACAAAAAAATAAAGTAAAAGTAGTAAAAAAGGGTCTCAGTCAACACTCCATGTGCTGCACAGATTATTCCATCCAGAATCATATCGGTCTTTGCATTTTTGTAAAGAGGGAGTAATTTTTTAATCACTAAAACGTTACTTTTTTCTACTTGATATTTTACGCATTGCTTTCGCACATAAATAATGTAAAATTTTTTTTAAGAAAGAACTCTGTAAATTAATTAATTTCCGAGATGTCTTCTTCAATTTCTGTTAATGAAATGTTAACAAATGTATATTTACGACTATGGTTTTCACTTTATAATTCATAAATTTTAAAGGAAACTCAAAAAAATTTCACAAATTTTTTACATTCGTCTTGTCGAAGTAGTAAAGACTAAAAGTTTACCATTTTCAAAACAGGGTGGAATTTGGGTATTTTTTCAACTTTTCGTAATCATAAAAAAATTCCTAAATGACTAAAAACTTGAATTAGAGATTAAAGGATAGAGAAGATCTTGGAGTTTTGGATAGAGGTTATAGCGGGAGTTCTACATTTAGAAAGGGTTAGGGAAGTGTAACGCTGAGAGTGATATGGTGAAGTCAAGAATATAGTCGGAATCTCTGAAACATCAATTTATTAACTTACTTGAGGGCGATCTAGCTAACTGGATTCTCAAGGTTCCTATGTTGTAGAACTCCGGTACAATGGTAGATTGTGGTATCACAGTATCACTGGTAATTTTTTAGGGAAAGGTGTAATATACTTGCTCGTGGCAGGTTCAGAACAAAGTGAATCACGATGAGCAACCGGCCGGCCTGCTACCCTATGATCGGGCAGGCCCGGCCCTCCTCGTGACTCCTTGGAATACTAGATAGGTTAGATAGGGCCCGCTTTATATAACTCCGTTACACCCCACTCCCCTGAACGGGTTCGGGTTAAAAACTTATTTAATTCCGTCTCTTCCCAATCGAAATCCAAAAACTCGTCTCTATCTACTTCTAAACAAATTTAATGATCCCCTATTTCCTTTGGTTCTACTTCTATTAAAGCTTTAACATTAGAATTACATTCTTTGAGCAATTCTATTTTCACGATTTCTCTAAATCTTTGATTTACCTCTAACCATTACCTAACTAAAAAGTTAGGTACATTGGTATCTAATGTATGAGTGGAAGTATTCCGTGATATTAAATAATAGTCTTTGGTTATGAATTAATTATGATTTAATATTAAAAAAAGAAATTCTTACATTCAATCAATTTCTATTCTTGTCTCTTCCTTTGTTCGTGGAGTTTAATTATGCATTTCCTTTCTAGTTGAAAGTCTTCCCTTTGCAACCTATACATTTCATACCTCTCTTTTATCTCCGTCTGTGGTTTCAGTACTTTTTCTTCTGCCTCTTTTCCTTTTCTGATCTTTTCTTTCTGCTTCCATTTTCGGAATTTCTCCTTGCTTTCACGCTGGATTCTCTTTTCCATAATCTGTAATTAATCAATTTTCTATCTGTTCTGTTTCTTAATAAAAGAGCAAGAGTTTTATAAGACAAGTTGAGAGTTAGAGTAATTTTGCTAGTCTGTCCATGAATAGAATTGAGAGTTACAGTAATTACTTTTAATATCTCTTTAGTTTACTTTAGTTATATATTTTCCTAAATCACCGACATCCCATTCTCCGAGACTTTTTTCGTGATCATCCTTTAATTCGTACCTCGTGTTCGATATTTTACGTTTTACTACGTACGGACCATCGAATAAACGAAATAGTTTCTTCGCTGTTTTATCCGCCTTGTTCGAGAGTGACTTATTAGCTTTTAATACTTTCTCGCCTACCTCGAAATTGACCTGTCTATGACGTAGATTATACAGATCGGCTTGTTTCTCGTTCGCTTCATCCAAGTTCTTTTGAACTTCTTCCTTTATGATTTGTAACCTCCTCAGTCTAATGGTCCATCTATCTACACTTCGGAATTCTATGTCCTCCGTGTCTTCCAGATTTTTCCGAAGAGATTGAAGTGGTTCCAACTCACGGCCTAGGTTCAAAAACGCTGGGGTGAATTGGGTGGACGAATGCTTGCATGTATTTAACGAAAATTGCAGATCTTTGATACTTTCATCCCAAGAAGCGTGGTCATTCTCGATGTAAGCTCTAATTGCTGTCTTTAAAGAACGGTTGTACCTCTCAGTTGGATTTTCCTGAGGGTGGTATTTTGGTGTATTCGCGTGCCTTATGCCAAACTTATTTCTCAATTCTCGCGTGGTTTTATTCACAACCTCTTTCCCATTGTCTGTAAGTAACACCCTAGGTGTTCCCCATCGAGAAATTACCTTTTTGTGAAATTCCGTTTCTATTGTTTTCCCATTTGCTTTCTTAATAGGGATTACCTCAATCCATTTGGTACAGAGGTCTACAAAGACTAAAAGATACTCATTCCTCTTTTTATTAGAAATTGGGAGTGGCCCCATAATATCGGCAGCCACGACTGTCCATGGTTCCTCTATAATCCTTTTACCCATAGAACCTGCTTTTTTCTGATTACTTGCTTTTACGCGTTGACAAGTATCTCACTCTTTGACGTACTTGATTACATTTGAATACATTCCATGCCAAAAATAATGTTGTGCTATCCTAGCATAGGTTTTCTCCGCACGTAAATCACCTGCTTGAATCTCATCATGGTTTTCGCGCAAAACTTAAGTCTTAAGGTTTTTTGGAATTGTAAGTTTCCAAGCGTTGCGTCTGGGAGTAGGGAAGATTTTAATGGAGCGGCTAAGTAAGAATAGAGCTGTTTGTCCCTAATACGCCATTTGTTATGATCTTCGGGTTTTTCCCTAACCTGTTTCATCTTAGTCTTATACGGACTATCCGAATCGATATTTAAATTTTCATTCGGTTTTTCTATTGAACTCGCTAAAATTGAAGATACTTTTTTTTTCGCTTCTAATGTTCTAGATAGAGCATCTGTCACGTAATTGATGTTACCTTTCCTGCATATAGCTTCGTAGTCATATTCTAACAATTCCAGTGACCACCTTGCCAATCTCCCAGTCGGGTTTTTCAGATTATTTAGCAATTTCAGAGCTATATGATCTGTAATGACCTTAAAACTATAACCTTCGAGGTACGGCCTGAATTTCCTAATTGCCCATATCACAGCTAAACATTCTTCTTCTGAGCTTGAATATCTAGTTTCCGCACCGTTCAAATCTCTACTTGCATAAGCAACGACTTGATTTTCCCCGTTAATGTTTTGGGTTAACACTGCACCTAAACCTGTCTTACTTGTGTTTGTTTCTAATTGAAACACTTGAGTGAAATCTGGACAAGATAAAATTGGTCCTGTTGCTAAAAGCTCTTTGGTGGTACTAAATGCTTTTTCTTGCTCAGAAGCCTACTCTCAATCCCGACCTTTTTTAAGAAGTCTGTTAAGTGGTTCAACTAACTCCGTAAAGTGTGGCATAAATTTCCTATACCAACTAGCCATGCCTATCAATCTCTGCAACTTTGAGTTGCAACAGCTTTCGTCCTTGGGAATTCCAAAATTGGTTTAATTTTATCCTCATCTATTTTTAAACCTTTCTCATTGACTACAAAACCAAGGTATTTCACTTCTGAACACCCAAACTTACATTTGACTGGACTCAAAGTCAACCCAGCCTCATTGATCCTGTCCAAAACGATGTTCAAGAAGAGTAAGTGTTCTTCAAAGGACTGAGTGGCAATGACTATGTCGTCCAGATAGCAAAACACCTTAGGCTTCAAGTCTGGTGTAATTATTTTGTCCATAAGTCTCTGGAAAGTGACTGGAGAGTTAGATAGACCAAACGGCATTCTCGTGAACTGAAACATACCCTTTCCAGGAACTATGAACGCTGCAATCGACCTACAGCCTACTTCTAGTGGGATTTGATTATACGCTGAGTGCTTAGAAGAGAGTCTTAGAAATGTACTTAGCTGACCTAAGAGTACCTGAAATCTCGCGCATCAGCGGAATCGGATATAAATCTTTTTTCGTTATGTTGTTAACTTTGCGAAAATCTAAACAAAACCTATATTTTCCGTTTCGTTTTTTGATCATGACTATTGGATTAGACCAGTCGGAATTAGAAGGTTCTATTATTCCCTCCGCCAACATCCTGTCTACTTCATCACAAATGATTTCTTGAATTTTCGGACTAACATTATAATAACTTTGTTTAATCGGTTCGTGTCCCTGAACGTCTATCTTATACTCTGTTAAGTGAGTTGCTTTAAGTTCTTTCGAATATTTGGGAATTTTATCTTTAAGTAACTGTCCTAATTTTTTCTGTTCCGATTCTTCTAGCTTTGGTTTGAGCTTCCACCTGATAAGAAATATGTGGCATTTCTGGTAACCACTATATTTGTTCTTCAAAATCTAATTTTATTCTTATCTTTTTTAGCATATCACATCCTATAATACCTTCAGATCCTAAATTTGGTACCAATCTAAAAAGTATTCTCTTTATTTCGTGTCCGATTTTAATTGGAATAATTACTTGTCCAATTATTTCTAACGACTCGCCGTTTGCTACTAACAAAGTTCGCGACGAAGGTTGATATATGCTATGATTAAATGCTTTAACTATTTCTATCAAGCCTATACCTAAGTAGGAATATGTTGGATCGGTATCAACTAACATCCTACGATTTTCCGCTTCGAAATTAGTTAAGAAGTAAAACTTGGTTTCACTTGAATCGTCTGTATTAATGTTAAGACTTTCAGGCGGGTTGGCAGTTTTTGTTGGTACTGCCGACCTCAGTACCTGCCTGAATCGTTTCCCTGGTTTTTATTCGCAAATCAGCACTCTTTTTTAAAATGGCCAGGCATACCGCATAAGAAACACGTTAACGGTTGATTTCCGCCTCGGTTATGACTACTCGCTTGCGAATTCTGTTGTTGTTGTTGTTTACCTGAGCTCGAATTCGCACCATTTTGCGCGCTAGATTGGGCGTTTCCGGATTTCTGGTTGTTCGCGTTCGAATTTATATTCCCCTGCGGGTTTTGTTTTTGACTATTATTTCCGTTATTTTTATTTTGGTTTCCCGGATTTTCAATCGCTGGTGATTCTAACTGTGGTAATTGTTGAATCGACATTGCGTTGGGATTACTAGTATTTCCCATTGCAAGTTGTCTAAACAACTGAATCCATACATTAAAGGATTGCCTATGTCTAAGTCCCTGGTTGCGAGGTTGGAATCTAGGTCTATCATTCTGTTGATTTTGTGAAGAATTAGGAGAAAAAGGGAATCTCCAAGGATTGAATTGGTTACGGTGTCCAAAACGAGTTCTCTGATTTTTGAAATTATTTTCCTGGTTTCGTTGGCCCTGATGCGAATTTTGCCTATTCTGGTTATTTCCGTTATCGCTATTACTGCATGAACTATTACTGTTTCTATTGCCGTTGGAATTATTATCTTGGTCTTGATTTTGATTTGTTTTGTTTGTTTCCTATTCTGTAACCTCTCTGAAACCTATCTAGATTTTCGAGAAAATGTACAGGGTTGTCGTCCTTATTATTTCTAAATTTGAACGACCAGTTGCTCATAATTTGGAATGGTGTTTGTACTATCCCGAAAGGAAACTTTGCGGCTGGTAGTGACGTATGATCGTCCAACTGATTTTCTATGTCTCGATTAATTGTTGAAATAGGTTCTATCTCATATGAGTGTCTTTGTCCCTAAAAAATTCACTTTCGCTAATTGGACCTGTTTCTGTACGATACGACCTAATGTTGGAACGTCTTGGATCCTCTGACCTAACTGCTAAATTCTTTGTTTGGTTTGTTTCAAAATGAACTGTTGGTTGTGTATTCTGAAATCCTCTTTGTCTACTTTGAGTTGTTCCCTCTAAAATAATTGCTGTTAACGAGGGGTTAATATTTATTGTTCGTGTTGTACTTCTTTGTTCAAATGAACTATGTGCCCTTGGGTTATCTTTTCTTTTTCCGCGTAACCTACGCTCAATTTCTTTTAACCTCAAAAATTCTTCTTTTTATTTGTTCATGAATTCATTATATTCAATGAGTTCATCTACTTCATTTAGAAAACGTTCGTTGTTCTGTAAAAATGAATCTACTCTAAATGTTGTATTATCAATTCTGCCTGTTTTATTAATTCTATTTCTATTCCTTAACTCGGGTTCTCTATCTGATTTTTCAGATACTTGCGGACTATCAGTTCCAGGATCTCCGGCATTTGACACCTGTTCTAAATTAATTTCCTTTTTTGGATGCCACTGGCTAATTGTATTATTGTTAGGGACTCTAACTGCTGTTGCACCGAAAGGTGTACTGGGGGGAAGGAAATTTGCGGGGAGGGGTATGTCGCGTCGAATCGTGTCCGATGTACCCTTTGGGGTGAGGCCAGCTGACGACTTTCAACATTCTCTAATTCCTTAATATAAACGCGTGGTATTGACCCCGAATTCCTGTTTTGTCCTAGAGTCTGAGTACTAGTATTAGTAATAGTCGGGACACTACTCACATTTACTTCTGGGTCTTCTTAATTTGGAATTAGTTCATTAGTTCTCCTAATTATTTCGTTCTGCTCATCTTATCCTTCTTGATTAGATTCTGCACCTAATTCTACTCTAACAATATCATTTTGGTTTCTATTATCTTCACTTTCCCTACATTCTGGGTTAATATCATTATTTGAATTTGCCATTTGGATTTCTTCTGACCTTAATTTCATTAATTCCCTATTATTAATAATTTTTCTACTAATTCCTATTGCTTAACCGCGCCGTATTCGTCCGGTAGATCGCTCTATCTACTAATTTTTACGCTCTACTGTCGAACGTCCCCTCGAGTGCCGTCATCAACGTGTGCTCTGGGACTATGGCTGGTTGGGGTTAGTTCCCCCCGGGATGGTGTCGAGTGTACAGCTTATTATTGTGATAGCTGTACCTGGACCGTTTCACTGTTCTAAATCTTTCTACTATACATTTAGTGGGAAATTTGAAAATTTCATTCTTTTGGGTGAGGGAGGCACGGGGGCTGATATACTGCGCGGACTTGAGGTGTTCGGCGGCTACCTCTCCCACTTTCTCCTCGCTCCGCGGTGTCAGTATGGCTGGTTGCGCGCTAAATATCACTAATTGCGCGCGAAAACTATCCCCGTCTTTTTCTCATGGCGTCCCCTTGTAACGTAATTGCCACGTTTTCACAAAGAAATTCTTACAATTTAATTAATTTCTCCCATTTATTTCAATTAACGCTATAAGTTATGTTATTCCCAATTTTTTTACATAAAAAGAAACTTTATTTTTCAGTTACTTTATATTTATTAACCGAAATCCCGTTTTTTCTTAATTATGCAATAACGGTTCTGACTTATGGATTATTATAATCTGACGTTTCGGTTTTTGTCTCCCGAATTTGCGGTTTTTTTCACTTTATCTTATTTAAACTTTACTTACCGTAATCACGGTTTCTTTTTTCCCTACAATACTGGATTTGTGCTCACGAATTTCTTAAATTTCCCTACACAATCACTGGTTTATTCTCGCTGTAATTATGCTCTAACTTTTTAAAAACTTTGTTTTATTTTTCCGCTTTTATAGTTTCACCACTTATCTCTAACAACGGTTTTATTTAAAATTCACTTCACTCGCGAAATTTCTTTGTCTCGGAGCGTAGGGTTTCATGTACAGTACAATAGCGTACAAATTATCAGTTACCACATTTTACCTATATTTTTTCTTATTCTGTCCTATTTTGACCTTTACCACTCTCAGCGAGACAGGAAGTTTTGGGAAAAATGGTGGGTTTTTAGAGTTGGGCGCTAAATATGGGAGTGCTATATTTAAGAAAGGGATAAGGAGGTGGAACGCTGAGAGTGATATGGTGAAGTCAGGAATATAGTCGGAATCTCTGAAACATCGATTTATTAACTTACTCGAGGGCGATCTAGCTAACTGGATTCTGAAGGTTCCTATGTTGCAGAACTCCGGTACAATGGTGGATTGTGGTATCACAGTATCACTGGTAATTTTTTAGGGAAAGGTGTAATATACTTGCTCGTGGCAGGTTCGGAAAGAAATGAAGCACGAGGAGTGACCGGCCGGCCTTGTAGCCTATGATCGGGCAGGTCCGGCCCTCCTCGTGACTCCTTGGAATAGTAGATAGGTTAGATAGGGCCCGCTAGATGTACCTCCGTTATAAGGTCTTACATTGGTCTTATAATTTTCAGATTTTTTTCTGACGAAATATGCAGTAAGAGATCACTTTTAATTTTTCCTATACACAGTGGTAACAAGGATATATTTTTTTGTATTTTAAACAAAGCAGGGAAAGCCGTTCAAACAAATCTAATTCTAACATTTTATTTCTTATGTAAAATGGGAATTATAATTACATTTTGAATTGTATAATTACAGTTGAATATGGAGAAAGATTCTTCTAAGAAAGATACAAGATTTTTGGTCAATGACATGAATAGACAAGATTACAAAGAATTTGAAAGACGACATCAATTTGATGGTTTGTATAATTATTTATACTTTTTGTTGTTTTGAATTGTAAAGTTATATAAATATAAAGAATTTTATCAAATTTATGCCTTGTTTTAGGTGAGCATTCTAATCTCGGTCGTGCTGGGAGTCATCGTAACTCTTTTGGGTCGAAGAATACCCATGATCATTATGATATTCAGCATTATAATCACTCCAATGAATATTCGAAAGCTCCAGTCAAAGGAACTCTGTCACCTATTGATGACAGGACCGTGATCGCAACCGATAAAAGTATTAAAGTCACAATAATTCAAGGTGCCAATCCAGTAAAAGGACCTGTGATGAGCGTTAAAGGTGAGTTGTTTTCTTTTGGTTTTTGTTGTGTGAATTCCTATGTACCCTCATCATTGAACCGTACCCTCATAAGGACTGTAACAAATGAAGAAGAAATTCACCTCTTATTCGCAATTTTTAAGGATATACAAAGTTTTTGTTTTTTGACCTGATTATGTACATGATGATATATTATGTATTTAAAACATAATTATCTTGTGAGGAGAACATTTTAATAAGAAATTAGAAATTTTATACATGTGATAAAGATGGTGAGAAAACATTGTATGAACCCTAAACCAACATTATAAATAGCAAACCAAAAGATGAAAGTTTGGATTTAAGTACCCAACCTTAAAAGTGCCTAAAAATAAAAACATGTTTTTCGGAATTTTATATTTGTTTAAATTTTGTTCTTAATATATCTGAAAAACACAAAATGTTAAATTACCTATTTTAAAAAACTTTCGATGTATAAGAGGTTCATTCCTTCTTGATTTGTTACAGTCCCAATGTGGGTACGGTTCCGTATCGAAACGCGTAGATGATACGATGTTTTATTAAAGTTTTTTTTCTTCAAAAAGACCAAAAGGCCTCAAATCTTTTAAGCTTTCGATATATGGGGTAAAATTTGGCCTGGATTTTTAACGATTCACCCTGACCGCTAATTTTCAATTGTACATAACTTCCAATTTTACTTTTTTAGGGGGGTGTGGAAAGGTCTTAACAAGGCTTGCAATAAAAATAATCATTTTAAGAATAAAAAAATTATTTTACCTTTTTCATTTTAAGAAAACATTTTTGAGTTTTTCTCAAGAAGCGCCATTTTTAATTTTTTTAAAGTAAGCTATAAAAAAGCTTGATTTTTTCTCTTCGAAATCATCCCAACACGAAAATAGGATGTAAAGTATTGGTTGAGTTGTAGAAGGTAATAAGAGCGCGGGTGCCCCGTGCCAACTAACCGCAGCACTACTAGGCGTGCTGTATTGTCTCAGTGGATCTAATACTTGATAAAAAAGATTTTTCTGTTTACGCGTAATGAAAGTTTTATTTTATTCACACTTTTTGATATTTGGAGAACGATTTAGACATCTTTTAAATGAAATTTTCAAAACGGTTGCGTTGTAGGAAAACGATAGTTAATTATAAAATGATAAATGATTCTGGTGGAAGATTCTCCTCGCCTTTTACATTTCGATGTGCTTTTTGAATTGAGTCTCCTTGCATCTCATATTTTGGGGTACTTTTTGATATGAGCCCCCTTGCCTCTCACATTTTGGTGTCCCTTACGGTATGAGTCCCCGTGCTTCTCATAGTGGTGCTTGAAAAAATTATTTTTTATTGGATTTCACGTTCTCTTTGCAATCCTTTTCTTCGGGAAAATGTCATGATGTGGATATGCCGAATACTTTTTTAAAATCAGAGTCGATTCCGGAGAGAGTACAAACGAATGATATTTTTGTGTACCCGGCACAGTCTTTGTATAATCGAATCAAGTTTTCAGCAGTAGCGGCATAATTTTCTTTTAAGTTGAAAAGACTACCGTTTCAGGCAAGCTTTTCTGAGCCCATTGATATAGAGCAGCAGAAAAATGTGAGGCAAGGAGACTGTCATCAAAAAGCACCCCAAACTGTTAGAAGCAAGGCGACTCACATCAAAAAGCACCCCAAAATATGAGAGGCAAAGAGATGCACATCAAAAAGCACCGCGAAATGTAAAAGGCGAGGAGGATCATCAACCAGAATCGTTTATTATTTTCTTATTAACTATCGTTTTCCTACAATGAAACCGTTTTAATAACTTCATTTAACAGATATCTAAATCGTTCTTCAACTGTCAAAAAGTGAGAATAAAATAAAATGTTTGTTACACGTAAACAGAAAAATCATTTTTATTAAGTATTAGATCCACTAAGACACTACAGCACGCCTAGTAGCGCTGCGGCTAGTTGGCGCGGGGCACCCGCGCTCTTATTCAGTTCTAAAACTCAACCAATACTTTATATCCAATTTTCGTTTTGGGATATTTTCGAAGAGAAAAAATCAAGATATTTTTCTAGCTTATTTAAAAAAATTAAAAATGCCACATCTTGAGAAAACCTCAAAAATGTTTTTTTTTAAACGAAAAATCAAGGTGAATTAATTCTTTTATCGTAAAATGATTATTTTGATTGCAAACCTTGTTAAAAGACCTCTCTAAAACCCCTTAAAAAAGTAAAATTGGACTACTGTATCAGGAGTTATGCACAAATGAAAATTAGCAGTCAGGGTAAATCGTTAAAAATCCAGGCCCCTGTATCTTGACAACCCGTTCTACTAGGTGGACCCCCTTCGCCGAATTTAAAGAGGTCCACTAGCACCAAAATCTGGTGAAATTTCAATAATGAAGGTGGCAACAAAATTTTAGGCGGATATACTTGGCAAATTTTACCCCACATGATCTAAAAAGTAAACAACGTATTTAGATTATTAAAAAAGTGTTACAAAACTTTCCAATTTTGATAAAAACTGATTTCTCGATTGCAAGTAGAAGTAGAGTGGATTTCAGTGGATGTAAAGTGAATGTAAGTGAATGTAAATGGATGTAAAGTGAATGTAAGTGAATGTAAGTGAATTTAAATGAATGTAAGTGAATGTAAATAAATGAAATTCACCAGAAATGAATACAACTGATTACAAATGAATGCACAGTGATTGGGCGTCTTTTTTTGATATCATTATTGGAAAACCAAAAAATCATTGATTTAAGGAATAAAACATTACACAGTGAATTCAAATGATTGAAGATGATTGCAGTACCCAGTGTTTACCTGTTGCCGATTTCAACGGACGGAGTGTACACTCGCCCAATTACACAGCCCCACAAAAAAAAAAAGTGGACTGACCGGCAGACCAGAGCAGTGTATCCTTATGTATTTTGACCCGCTGAATCCGAATCCGAAGTCCGAAATATCAGATTGGCTCGTGTTTTAACCCTCATCTCAAAAAACATCCGTCAAAAGGTGGTTTTGCGCCAAATTTGAAAAAAAAGAGTGGCCTACCCGGCGGACCAGAGCAGTGTATCCTAGTTATGTATTTTGACCTGCTGAATTCGAATCCGCAGTCAGAAATATCAGATTGGTTCTTGTTTTACCCCTAGCTTCAAAAAAACACCCGTAAAAAGGCGGTTTTCCGCCAAATTAAAAAAAAAAAAGAAAGTAGTCTACCTGGCGGTCTAGAGCAGTGTATCCTTATGTGTTATGACCCCCTGAATCCGAATCTGAAGTCAGAAATACCACATTGGCTCGTGTTTTAACCCTAAGCTCAAAAAAACATCCGTCAAAAGGCGGTTTTGCGCCATATTCGAAAAAAAAGAAAGTGGCCTGTCCGGCGGACCAGAGCAGTGTATCGTTATGCATTTTGACCCGCTGAATCCGAATCTGAAGTCAGAAATATCAGATTGGCTCGAATTTTTAACCCTAGCCTCAAAAAAACACCCATAAAAAGGCGGTTTTCCGGCAAATTTCAAAAAGAAAAAAAAAGTAGTCTGCCCGGCGATCTAGAGCCGGGCAGACTCCTTATGTGTTATGACCCCCTGAATCCGAATCTGAAGTCAGAAATACCATATTGGCTCGTGTTTAACCCTAACCTCAAAAAACACCCGTAAAAAGGCGGTTTTCTGCCAAGTTTGAATCGAAATATGATGTCAGCTTGTTAATGGGTTTCTACTTTTCAACGCCATACCATCGAGACTGAGGCCACTCGATGGCCATGACGTAGAAGCTTAGGAACCTACATTATTATCAACTCCATTCGAATTTTGCGGAAACCCAGCTTTTTACGGGTGTTTTTTGAGGTTAGGGATGAAACACGAAACACGAGATTCGGCTAGTCAAAATACATAAGGATACACTGCTCTGGTCTGACGGTCATACCACTTTATTTTTTTTTAATTTGGCGGAAAACCGCCTTTATACGGGTGTTTTGTGAGGTTAGGGTTAAAATACGAGCAAATCTGATATTTGTGACTTCGGATTCAGATTCAGGAGGTCAAAATAAATAAGAATACACTGCTCTGGTCTGTCGGGCAGGCCACTTTTTATTTTTTTCGAATTTGGCGGAAAACCGCCTTTTTACGGTTTTTTTTTAAAGTTAGGGTTAAAACACGAGCCAAAATCTGATATTTGTGACTTTGGATTTGGATTCAGCAGGAAAAAATAAATAAGAACACACTGCTCTGGTCCGCGGGGCAGACTACTTTCTATTTTTTTCGAATTTGGCGGAAAACCGCCTTTTTAAGGGTGTTTTTTGAGGTTAGGGTTAAAACACGAGCCAATATGATATTTGTAACTTCGGATTCCGATTCAGCAGGTCAAAATAAATAAGAATACACTGGTATAATAATTAATAAGAATGCTCTAGACCGTCGGGCAGGCCGCTTTTTATTTTTTTCAAATTTGGCGGAAAACCGCCTTTTTACGGGTGTTTTTTAAGGTTAGGGTTAAAACATGAGCTAATCTGATATTTGTGACTTTGGATTTGGATTCATCAGGACAAAATAAATAAGACCACACTGCTCTGGTCCGCGGGGCAGACCACTTTCTATTTTTTTCGAACTAGGCGGAAAACCGCCTTTTTAAGGGTGTTTTTTGAGGTTAGGGTTAAAACACGAGCCAATTTGATATTTCTGACTTCGGATTCGGATTCAGCGGGTCAAAATACATAAGGATACACTGCTCTGGTCTGCCGTTCAGACCACTTTTTTTTTGTGGGGCTGTGTTATTTTACTTAAAATTAATAGAGGAGTCAACTAAGGTTTAAACTAGGGAACCCGGCGGCTTTCCACCGATTTAAATGGAACCTTTCGCATTGTGTGGCTAAAGATGTGCAATGAAAAGTTTAAAAAAATATATTTTGCCGGAAATTGTTATTTATTTGTTTAAACAAAGATTTCCGTAAAATAGTCTTTAAAGTTGCATAACTTGAAGAAGTGCAGTCCTAAAGCCATGAAAATAGTATATTTATGTCTCTGAGGGTTGCTAATTATATATTTAAGGGTGAAAAAATTCAAAATGGTGGCCAATTTTTTTTTAACATTTATAAAAGAAAAAAAAACTCAAAATAAATTATTAATACTTGACATACATATTCCTTAAGGCATTGGTAAATAACATAAAATAAGTTGGACTTGAAAT
>JBAGKK010237946.1:0-21485 GCA_037177015.1 Euceroptres primus | reverse complement strand
AATCAAACTTAACAGTGAGGTAAACGTTAAATTAAACTTATATTTTAAAAATATTTTTCACTCGTGACAAAAATCAAGCAGAAATAGTTCATACGACCCTGACTTGTTTACGTTTAGAGACACTCGTTTTAAGCCCAAGGCCATTGAGGCAACCCCCGAAGCCGGCCTTAAATAGGGCTTTCAGTGTATTTCGATCATGAACGATTCTTTCGTCCAAACCAAAAACCTTTGCGTTCGTCAACTATAATGCCAAAAAAATTCATGAGGCAAAAAATTTTACATATAGTTTAAGTACAATTTCTTTTTTAAATTTTCAGGTCGTCAATATGGCAGCTGTTGTGGAGGTCATCACAACTCTGGAGACAATTGCAATCACCAAAGAAGTGCTTGAGGCATGAAACACAATATTTTTAGCTTGTTAAGCATCAAAATTAGAATTTAAAATATGTAAATAAGATTTAAAAATAGAAGGAGGAACTTCTAACCAAGAAGCTTTCTGAATTACTGCCTTCACTTTGCTAATTGAAATTTTCTTTGGAAGAAATGTACTGTAAGGTTTATTTATAATGAAAAGTAGAAGCTAAAATCTCGGGAATTTACAGGAAACGAGGCTTGGCATGTACATCAATAAATTCCGACGAAAAACAGTCAATGCTGAGTTGGCTAGGAGGGCAAAGGACTTGGTTCGACGGTGGAGGACATTTTTTATGGCGAATGAACCTACGCCTGCAGATCCTGCACCATCAGCTCTCAATGGAGCGAGACCTCATAGTCCAGCACTGAGAAGTCCAGCTCTAAGAGGTCTGCAACCTCAAAGTCCATTGCTAAGAACTACGCCATCTTTGAGGGTGAGTCTTCACTAATTTTCATATTATTCTTCAAAATTATGATTTACGAAGCCGTGTGAATACATTTCATAAATATCTAAAGCCCTGAAAAACAAAAAAATTAATTAGTGTGTAAATTATTAAGGCACAATATATAAATTTTCAAAAACCACCTGATGATTTGAAACTCGACTTTTACTTTCGATGGTGGGGAAAGTTGTATTTTCCACCACTTTTATTATAGAAAGTGTCGATCTTACCTAATTCCATTGGACGTTGAAGGAACCTTCCTGCAGTCGTTGGTAATTTAAAAAAAAGAATTTGGGAGGGGGGGAGGAGATTGTTGACCACTCTAGTTGTGAGCTGATGAGCGACTGGCCACGACTGGCAAAATTCGTTGCCTCTGCGCTCTATTTGAAGCTGATTCCCCACTTTATTCTAGTTACGTGAGTGGTCTCTAGAGTCGACGAGTAGGAAATTCAGGGTGCAGTCCCACAGGCTGCATTTTAGCATATAGCAGTTTACATATTAGAATTTCAACCATTCAGGCAATTAGAAATTTTACAGGTATCGCCTGATTGGTTGAAATTCTAATATGTAAACTGCTAATACGCTAAAATGCAGCCTGTGGGACTGCGCCCTCAGAATATAATATAGAAGAAATATATAGGGTGTACTTTTAGTTACCTTATTAGAAAAGAGAGGAACCATTAGAAAATTTATTTTATTTTAATTCCTATATGAGTTATTTATTTTAAATTTTTAGTAGGGGGCCGTTCAAATAATACGTAACGCTTGGGCAAGAGAGAGGTGTCTATAATTCACTTGAAACTGGGAGACACAAAAGCGTTACGTATTTTTTGAACGGCCCCTAGGACAAGAAGCTCACGATTTGGATTAAACTCCAATTTGCAATCTTAATTTATGAATGAATGGATTTAAATAGAAAAATTTATTTGTATATTTTCAGGTATTGAGTCCGGCGTTATCGATAAATAGTGAAACCTCTCGTTCACCAAACGTGTTTCCTGGCAAGCAGGCGATATCAGCAGTAAACAATCACCGGCTAAACTTTGCAGGCTCTCTTCCCGAGAGCAGGCCCACTAACCAGAATCATACTACGGAGGCAGTACCTCGAACCCACAGTTCGAACAAGCGTCTACGAAAAAACGACCCAGTGATCAAACCTCAGGGTCCTCTGCAACCCGGTCCATCCCACTCGGACAGTGAACCCGACCCGAAGAGGCAGCGCCTCAACGGCGAAGCTTCCTGCAGCAGCGTAAATTCGCAAGTGCCTAGCCCCTCTCTCAACGAGCAAAATTCCCAGCACACGGAACCTGCCTTGAGTCCCGACAGCAATTCCACTTTGAAGAAGCGCGGTAGGAAAAAAGGCAGCAAGTCCATAAAGCCGCAACTGATCGAAGACGACGTCAAGGAGAAACTAGCCAGCATTGCGCGGAATCCAAAAGTGAAGACGACGCAAGAATTACTGGCGGATCTTCAAGCTCGAGGATCAAACTCGAACCTTAACTTAAATCCGTTACCTAGTCACAGTATAGACCCACCAAATGTGGAGGATGTTCTAAGGAGCGAAGATGGAACAAAGTCCAAGTACCTGCGCTCAACTCAGAACAACTTCAGCGAAACTGCTTTGCAAGGTCGATTATCGCCCGAAGGAAGTCGACAAAAGTCGTCGACATCTGGGAAAAGTGAGACCGAGTGCAATTCCGAGTTTCATGAGGAGGACTCGAGACCCAGGCAGGATCTCACCGTCAAGGAGATTCTCGCCAAGTTACCGCCCTTGGATCTCAATTCTATAGAGTGGAGCGACAGCGAGGACGGTCGCAACGAAGACGAGAACGGAGTCGATCGTCCACCGCGAGAAGTGACCGCTGAGGATCTTGAGAGGCTGAACATTGAATGTGTGGAAGGCCTTAATGGGAACTTTCAGCCGAAATTCTCGTCTCTTATCTCTGAAAATGAAAAGGCTGATATTCAGGAAGACGCTGTGAATGTAAAAAAATTAGGTTTGTACAGACGCGTGAACGAGCGAAGTGACGAGGAATTTCGAGAGTGGCACGAAATGCTTGCGAGGCCGACTTTCGACGGCCAAATCCTCCACATATTGCCTTATGTTATCATCGATTAGTCATTATTACAATATTGTTGTCTCATTTCTCGTGTAACCTTCCCGATTGTAGATTCTGATAGATCTTTGATTCGATCCAAATGTTTTCTGTGTAACCCTGGCGAAAAATTCTCGTTTCGAGCATTTTTAAGACTTGTAGAAGGACATTTCTCGATTTAAAACTAAAGTTGAGGAGAACTCCATGCCTAAATTACAAACCGAATTTGTCTTAACTTAATCAACTTATCAAATAAAATTTGTTTGAACAAACAAAACTTTTCAAATTGAAATCCAAATTTCTTTAAATCAGGTCAATTTTTTGTTTGTCAAGCAAAAAAAAAATCGGTGAGATGAATATTTGTTTTTTTAGTTCGACATGGAGTTCCCCTTATTTTTCTCAATCTAAAAATCTACATTAATTCCCAATTTCAAACCAATCTAACCAGCAAATTCAAATTGGATATGAAATCTAGGAAATTAAATGTTACGTGCAATCATAAATATTTAGCAAAAATCGAGAAATATCCTGCTTGCAAAAGTTTCGAAAAATCATTTCAAAAATCGGTTTGTTAGCACTTTCGCTTTTCGCACCGATAAACAATCACACAAGGGGCGTCGTATACTTGCGCCATCGAAGAAGTAACACAAAAATGGATTTTTTCAATGTTTTTCTTTAAAATATCTGTATAAAAGTGTTATGTTGCAGATTATCGTTTAGATTGTAATGGGTCTTTGAAAAAGACGTTTTGTACATGTCTGATTTCCGTCTAAGCATTCTTGTTTATTATGCCATAGAAGTAAATTGGAAGCTACACGCTTAATGTGTAAACTTGAAAGCGAGGGATATAATTGCAGATTACAAGTTTGGCATCGTTTTGTGTCGAGGTCGATTGATTCGAATTGTGGAATGGTAAACGTTGTTAAACTTTTGATTTACTTTTTTCGACTACACTTGTAAATAGAACGTTTTAAACTAAAGGGTATCCTATTTAAGTAACAAGCAAACTTTAGATTCTATAAGTTTCTTGTAAACTTATCTCGGACGATGCGTAACACCAACAAAAATGAATTTCGAATTGCTTGAAAAGTTACGGAATTCAAATTTGAATCTTGGCTTACCAACTTGGATCCAAAATTGAAGACTTTTTTAAGCATCAATTTCCCACTTGAAGATTCTTTAAAAAAGAAACGAAGTAGTCTTAAGATTTAAAAAAAAACAATTCTAATCAAATAAAAAAGCTGTAAAGAATCGGGTGATTAAAAATAAAAGGGAGACGGGATTGTTTTGCGTATGGTTCGAGATGCGTGTATTTATGCTGATTTAGGACATTAAAGAATCAGAGGAGAAAATTATTTAGCAGATTATTTAGTGATGGATACGGAGAATGTGTGAAAAAGTGAATTGTTAACTGCGAGAGTGCTGAGAGAGTAGAGAATGGGAACACTCGAGTGAATGTGCAGACACTAGGCTTAGGTCTAAGTCTATTTGCGATATTCTATGTGCCGAGCTAGGAGCTGCCTAAATATGTGGTGTATTTCCTAATTCTACATAAGGTGCCTTTTCATTGCTTTCTTACTCGTTCTTCAATTGTTTGTCAAAAAACTGAGATCGGTCCTTTTACTTGGACTGATTTCGTTTTCGCTTTACAATTTAAAACCTGGCGATTTGCCAAAGCGACTGCACCACGACGATCTTTTCTTGTTGCCTCAAATTTTGTATACTTTGAAAGTTTGAACTAATCAAAATTTTCAGAGTAACCAAGTTTTAGGTAGGAATTAAAGATTGAACAAATTATTATTTCAAAAAAAAAGTTTGAGTCGATAGATTAATATATTTTAAGTGTTAAAATTAATATTATTTTGTATTGTAGATACTAGACTTTGTTTTGTTTTACTTGATATTTTTGGCAATTTGTGAAATTCAGTATAAATTGTTTGGGTGTCGTCGTGCTGTGGTTGCACGAAAAAATCGTCAATATGAGAGTTTGATATTGTTTCAATGTCATTGTTCGTAGCTCATTTGTACGTTTTTACGAACCAAATAATCTTTTGGACCCTCCTGGCAATGCACATTTGCCTGAACTTTGAATAGTACCAAGATATATTGATTCAAATTGAATAAATATTTTCATATTTGATTAGCGAGATATTTGTTTTATATACTTTTTTTCTTTGTTTTTATTTCATCATCATAAATACGATCTAATGATTCAACAAGTGAATCTCAATCGTTGTACGACGCCTCTGAGAAATGAATCTAGGGTTTTTAAAGGGTCTATTTAATTGTCAGTTGTTTCTTTTTAATCCGATTTTAACTGCCTTACCTCACCGCCATGTGAATACGAGAATATATTAAAAAAAAAAAAAAGAAAGAAATCTGAAAATATTTTAGGTTTATTACTATTCTAAAAAAAGACTGAATAGTCATTACACCATCAATTTTTACAGCCAGTTTATCTGGAAAGAGCAAATGACCCGTATGTGCATTAATGTATATCACAAAATAAACTTCTTAAATAATTGTTCTAAAAGAAATAAAATCTTTAAATTGATGCTTTTGAGTCTCTTACTTTTGTACAATCAAGGGGAAAATTTGGGATAACTTTTTTTTGTCTCTAGACCCTTTTTAACCCGTTAATGAGCAAGAATTTTTCTTGCCTTAGAATTTCAATTGTTTTAATTATTGCTGGCCAAAAACAATTATTTTGACGCTTTTGTTATATTATTATTTTAAGATAGAATTATTTTTATTTTCCATGCTTAAAAACTTAATGGTATATAAATAAAAGAAAATTTGAAGTATTTGAAATAGGTATGATATCGTATTATTTATTTAATTAATATTAAGAAGTTATGAAAAAATTCTGTTGGAGAAAAAATATATAATAAAAACAATATATTACTTATACGTTTGAGTTTTGATCAAAATAACAATCATTTTCATTTTTTTGGAGAAACTTTTAGGTTTTACCAAAGATATTCTTTGCTAGGACCTAATATCTTTGGTTTTACGAATTATATTTATAAGAAGAGTGCAGTTTACAATTTTTCTGCTTTTGTAAACAGGAGATTTTAATGTTTTTTTAATAATATAAATCTATATAAAAAGGAATAAAAAAATGAAAAAAGCAGAAAAAACGAAAGTTTACACTGATTTTCATTACAAAAAAAATTGTGGAAGAAAGAAAGAATTATATACAGTCGGACCTCCACCGTGTAAACTTCCATGTCATATTCCCCGCTTCTAGTCTCAATTGTTTGCCCTTTCTCTCGAGAAAGCGTTTGCGCAGATAGTTTACACCTACGCATGGATACATACGTGTGTGCGCAAATGCCTGCTACGCAACTTCCAATTTCCCCTCCGGACTACCTCCATCAAGTAATAACTCCCCCCGAAATTATGACATGGTGGAGGGCCGACTGTATTATAAACATTTTGATGATTTTTAAATCTCGATACTTATCGATTCCTATCGAGAGACAGGAATATCAACCAAAATGGCATGTTTTTTTTTCTTCTAAGTTGGTAGTCGTCCACGACGGCTTGTGTGGTTGTGTGGTTTGTCTGTAAGTGACGAAAATGGCCTCCGCCGAACAGGTTGGTCTGAACAAAACTTGGGAATTATCGCTTTATGAGCTTCATCGGACACCTCAGGATGCAATTACGGATAATACGGAGATTGCGGTTAGTCCTCGGAGTCTGCACAGTGAACTTATGTGTCCAATATGTCTAGATATGCTCAAGAAAACAATGACTACGAAGGAGTGTCTACATCGCTTCTGCTCCGATTGTATTATAACTGCACTTCGGAGTGGAAACAAGGTATTTGTCACAAAATTATAATGTAAATTCTTTAGAAAACTACTTCTAACTTTCCTTCGTTTTGCATCCTTTTTTTCTCCCCGGGATTGTTCAATTTTAATTGTTTATTCCTTCGCTCTCAGATGTTCTCATTCTTGTTTACTACCATGGTTTGTCTCAATTTGGGATGTCGTAGTAATCAAATGCATTATTTTATAGGTGTTTTACAATCTACTTACTCTTAACTTTACATATTTTTAATTTCTTACCAGTTTTTGTAAAAAATAAACAAACATTCGGTTATTTGCATTGTTGACGTTTTGATTGTTTATTGTCACTATGTTGATTGTTATTTATCCGAAATTTAAAATAAGATTATTTATTGTTCTATAATTAAATCATGATTTACTTCTTTGTTTTGGTTCTGATTCAAAAAGTTTGACATATACCACATTTAACCTAAAAAACTTTTTGACAGATTTTTCATAAGTAACTGATTTAATTTACTTTGGTTATTAAGTGCTCCTTAAGTATTTTTATTTGTAGACTTTATTTAAAAATTGGAAAATTAGATTATAAACTTTAAAAACAGGCTTTCAGGAAAGTTCAACAAAATAACATAACCTCATTTTCCATTATATTAGAATCAATAGAATATATTTTGTAATTGATTGCCAACGGGGGGGGGGGATTAGTAAAATTATTAGTAGGTCAGTTTTAATATCATGCGATTTAATTACTAGATGTTTACAGGAGAAACCTAGAAATCAGGGAAAAGTCAGGGAATTTTGTTGGTCAGGTAAAGTCAGGGAATTTTGTTAGTCAGGAAAAGTCAGGGAATTTTGTTGGTCAGGAAAAGGCAGGGATTTTTTAAGAAAACGGGGAAAAGTCAGGGAATTTCTGTATGATGAAATGTAAATAATTCAAAATTTATCAAAAAATTCATTTGAAATTGTAAATTCGATGAATTACAGGCATATTTTATTTTATTCCAGATATGAAGAAATGGTTACTAACCTTACTAACAAAAGTAAAAAATTCAAATTCTGAACTTAAACTTTATATAATAAACTTATTATTTTTATATAATAAACTTAAACTTTATATAATAATAATTATATATATTATTAACGGTCAAGGAAAATGAAAAATTAGTCAGTGAAAAGTCAGGGCATTTAGAAAATGAAATTTTTTAGCCACCTGCTGTTTACTTAAAATACTAACAGTAAAGGGAAAATGAAAAATTGGTCAGTGAAAAGTCAGGGAATTTAGAAAATAAAATTTTGCAACCACCCTGCTATTTATTCAGAAAATTGTATTCTATTATTAATTTCAGGAATGTCCAACATGTCGGAAGAAACTGGTGTCGAAACGTTCTCTGAGGCCAGATCCGAACTTTGATCTGCTGATTTCGAAAATATATCCAAGTCGGGACGAATACGAGGCTCACCAAGAACGAGTCCTGGCCAAACTGAATAAATCGCATTCACAAGCAGCCCTCGTTAATTCAATTACCGAAGGTATAAAGCTACAAAGTCAAAATAGGCCGCAACGTTCGAGGAAAAATATGAACGAATCGGAAAATGCGAGCAATGCCCCCTCTTATAACAACACACCAAATGTTAGTGCACCAACGACGCCTAATCCCGCGATGAATGCAGCAAATCAAAGCGATTCTTCTCAGAGTGCGACTGGACCATTGAATAACACTGGACCTGTGAATGTTAACAATTCAAATTCGCAAAATTCTAACAGTGCATCACAACCTGCAAGTAGCCCTGCAGTCTCGGGTATGAAAACAGTTTCTTTTTACTCCATTTTGCTTTCTCAATTTTTACAAAATCTTTACAAAAAGAATAATTCGTTAGACTAATAAATATGTTTAAATGTTTTAGGGTCAACCTCGAGAAATTCAACAACGCCGTCTCCTAATCCAGCGAATCAAATACCAAAGCCAGCCAAACGTCAGAAGAGTCTCCAGAATTCTGAAAATGATTCTTCGAGTGCAGAAGCAGAGACTGGAGGTGGTGATTCGATGGTTGATACGGAAGGCGAAGGACCAAGTGAGCCTCTAATGCTCAACGAAATTGAACTTGTTTTCAAACCACATCCCACAGAAATGGCAGGGGATAATTCGTTAATAAAAGCTTTGAAGGAGAACAGTATTCGATATATCAAAACAACTGCAAACGCCACAGGTACGTGTGATTTAAAATGCAGTCACTTTGGAATTTAAACACAAATTTAAATTTAAACTGCTCATTTAATTGTTTTCAAGGATTGCAATTATATTAAAAAATCGATGATCAACTTGATTAAATGTTTTATCTTTTTTTCCAGTGGACCATCTTAGCAAATATTTGGCGATGCGATTAACACTGGACCTCGACACAGAATTATCGGAATCAGACAGACTTTTGAACTTCTGCATCTACATTGCCCCATCTCCTGGTCAACTAGTAGTCTTGAGTGGATCTCAGACGTTACGGCAAGTAAATGACAGATTTTGGCGAGTAAATCGACCCTTAGAAATGTACTATTCCTGGAAGAAAACCTAGGGCAGGGCTCGAAAACCTCAGCCAAATGGGAGCTAGTCATATTTATGCTCCAGCATTAAAATAGAAGAGACAGATCTAGCGGAAAACACAAGAGCCACTACAAAAATAGTAATTACTGAAGTGTGTTTAGTATCTCTTAAAAAAGAAATGTGAACGTGACGTCTGTAAAGTAAGAAGATTACGTTTATTGCTAGTGGTGAAATTGTTGTGTCCGTGAGATTGGGTGAATCTTACAGATGATAGATTCGCTTCTATCAGTTCTTCTGCAGGACTTGCAGAATCTTCTCACCTGTGTCGGATACCGATATGTAAATAGTAAAATCTGTGAAAGTGTACCTGCAGTAAGCATCCAGGATGGAAGTTATTTCTTAAGAAGTAAATGACGATCTGGATTATTTAGATAATTAACTGATGATCATCAGAATGCATTACGCGGGAACACAAGGCATAAAAGTGCACGATTGATCGTGTGGTGGAATTTTATATTTATGTGTAGTCGGAAATAAATGCGGTGTTTTCACCTCATATAGATATCCGATTTAACTGTTTCATTATTTAACACATCATTGACAATTTATTCGTTGTGAAGTCTTCTTTTGAATTTCAGTGAATTTCAATGAATTTCAGTGAATTTCAATGAATTTCAGTGAATTTCAATGAATTTCAGTGAATTTCACAAAGTATTGAAACAATAATTAAAAACAATGATTTAAAAAAAAAAAAGAAGATATTCACGTCATGATAAATTCATCTGTCCACTCTAAATTGATCGGAAAAGTAGTTTTGATGGAGTTGTTTTCCGAATTTAATAATTTACAAAAGTGCACTATATATACGTAACGAGGGAATTGGAAATCCGATTGTCGACTTCGTTAAAAATGTATGGAAAGCATATCCTCTCAGCGACAAGTAGACGGATAAATCGATAATCCGCGGATGCGTCGTCGCACTCGCTCGTTTCCAACGAATTGGCAATAACCCCAATGTCCTTTGTTCTTCCTTGTCGCTTATCGACTGATAAAACGGAGCTAATTAACTTTTTTTAGCGGCAATTCGCTTTCTATCTCAAAGACGATTATATAAATATTTTACTTTCTACTACATTCACAATCAGGTCAATATTGGGGAACTGCAAATTTAAAATACGAAAAGAAAATTGAAAATACTTTTAGAAAATTAAGTAAACATCTAATTTCTTGGATTTAATTATTTTAATTTATTATTTATTATTTTCTTTCTTTGGTAGATAATCTAATTTTTGGATCAATCAGGTATAATTAACGGTTTGAAAACAGAGCGGCATCCTCCTTCTGTTCTGGGAATGAAACTAATTATAAAGCTGAAGACCTAGTAGTAATGATGGCGTCGGTCTTAATTAAGGCTTTGTATTAGTAGCAAAAATTATTCGGTTTCGCTCTGAGCGCATCCTTGAGCATTGCTTGACAATATTTGCTCCGTTTACTGTAGTCAAGTCGGAGTCAATTTCTTCACTTCCGGATTAAATTTCTCCTCCGATAAATCCTCCATCTGACAATCAGGATTATAAATTCAAAACTTGTGGGGAGGATAAGTTAAAGAATTGACGAAGGGAAGAAAAGTCTGTAATCTGCAAAAACTTTAAGTTCGAAATTTACAATTTTAACGTTTGAAGCTCTCAGTTAGAAAGCATTTCAATTTTTTAAAAAGTTCAGAATTTGATGATTGTATTCCAGGGTTTACAGTTTTTTTTGAATCCCTAAGATTTATTTTTAAAAAATTTCCCTTCCAGTCGAATGGGATTTTTAAGCTTCTTCTAGAAATTTTTTCTAGAATATTCTAGAAAAAATTTCTAGATATTTCTATTTCTAGATATTTTCTTAATCCTTCAATATTATCTAAAAATTTTCCAGAATACTCTAGAATTCTACAAAATCTTCTCGAAACCAGGTTAAAATTCTTTAGAATCTAATAGGATGCTGCACAGTTTTTTCAACTTTTCCAAAATTCCTTTCCTTAAAAGTCTTCTAGGATCCTTCATGAAATCTTCTGGACTTTTGCACAAGCTTCTGGAATTTTCTAGCATATTTTATACTCTTCCAGTCTCCTTGAGTATTCATAAATCTTCTAGATTATCCAGAATATTCTGGAATCCTTCAGCAATTTCTAAATTTTTTCAGAGTGATAGAATCCTCTAAAATTTTGGAGGACCTTCTAGAACCTTCCAGAGTTTTTCAGCATCTTCTAGAATATTCCAGACTCATCCTGAAATATTCAAACTCTTTCAGAGTGTTCTAAAATATTCTCTAGAATTTTTAAAATTTCTCAAAAAAAATTCTAAACTAAATTAGGCTCAAATTGTCAAGAAAGCAATATGCGAACTTTGTGACCTAAAAAAAATTTTAGGAAGAGATGCTAAAAAATAAAATTTTTTTTTTTTAAAGAAAAAGTCGGTGTTTTTTTACAAACCAGATAACACAAGCACACAAATAAAAGTGTGCGGAGCCAAAAAAGCGTCTTATTATATTGTAGTATTGATCTTGCATAATCAAAATCTGCATTGATTGGAATTTTTTGCTTACCAGTTTTTTTATTCGAGTTTGAATTTTTAGTTTAGGTGAAATTATCCCAAGTAGGCAACCATAAATCGAAAGTCGCTTTTTTCGCTGTAAAATGAATTTTTTAATAGCCCTTATTTTCGAAAAGATTTCCCCAGGTTTTGGTCGCAAACAAAATTTTGTTGCAAAAGTTATTAACAATGAAAATTTAATATTATAACGTGATCAACATTTTTCTCGTGAACGGCTAAACGGATTTTGATGTTTCTTACGTTGAAATTTTTGTTTAAAAACGTACATTCCAGAAATCTTTCTTCCGAATATAAAAATATTGAATTTGTTTTAAAAAATATCAATCGCGTGTAAACAAATTAAAATTTTTTTCAAAAGAAAAATTGTTTTGCACGTTATTCTACATTTTTTCTGGAGAGAAATGCAAAAAGAAATACTAAGTAGTTTCTATTATAATAGAGACTACTAAAAATACTAAGTAGTTTCTATTATAATAGAAACTGCTAAGTAGTTATATAATAGAAACTACCTTAGTAGTTTCTATTCTAATAGAAACTGCTAAGGAATACTAAGTAGTTTCTATTATTTCCACTAAGAAATAATAGAAATACAAAGTAGTTTCTATTATTTCTACTAAGAAATAATAGAAATACTAAGTAGTTTCTATTATAATAGAAACTACTAAGTAGTTATAAAGTTATATAACTACCTTAGTAGTTATATAATAGAAACTACCTTAGTAGTTATATAATAGAAACTACCTTAGTAGTTTCTATTATAATAGAAACTGCTAAGGAATACTAAGTAGTTTCTATTATTTCCACTAAGAAATAATAGAAATACAAAGTAGTTTCTATTATTTCTACTAAGAAATAATAGAAATACTAAGTAGTTTCTATTATTTCCACTAAGAAATAATAGAAATGCAAAGTAGTTTATATTATTTCTACCGAGAAATAATAGAAATACTAAGTAGTTTCTATTATAATAGAAACTACTAAAATACTAAGTAGTTTATATTATAATAGAAACGACTAAAATACTAAGTAGTTTCTATTATAATAGAAGCTACTAAAATACTAAGTAGTTTCTATTATAATATAAACTACTAAGTAGTTATATAATAGAAACTACCTTAGTAGTTATATAATAGAAACTACCTTAGTAGTTATATAATAGAAATTACCTTAGTAGTTTCTATTATAATAGAAACTACTAAGGAATACTAAGTAGTTTCTATTATTTCCACTAAGAAATAATAGAAATGCAAAGTAGTTTCTATTATTTCTACTAAGAAATAATAGAAATACTAAGTAGTTTCTATTATTTCCACTAAGAAATAATAGAAATGCAAAGTAGTTTATATTATTTCTACCGAGAAATAATAGAAATACTAAGTAGTTTCTATTATTTCTTTTCGAATTTCTCTCCAGAAAAAATGTAGAATAACGTGCAAAAAAATTTTCTTTTGAAAGAAAAAAAGTACAATTTGTTTATAACCAATTGATTTTTTTAAACAAATTCAATATTTTTATATACGGAAGAAATATTTCTGGAATGCTCGTTTTTAAACAAAAATCTCAACGTAAGAATCGTCAAAATCCGTTTAGTCGTTCACAAAAAAAATCATCTTGTAACATTAAATTTTCATTGTTAATAACTCTTGCAACAAAATTTTGTTTACTACCAAAACCTGGGGAAATCTTTTAGAAAAAAAGAGCTATTAAAAAGTTCATTTTACAGCGAAAAAAAAACGATTTTCAATTTATGGTTTCCTACTTGGGATAATTTGACCTAAACTAAAAATTCAAAGTCGAATAAAAAAAACTGGTAAACAGAAAATTTCAATCAATGTAGATTTTGACTATGCTAGATCAATTCTAAAATGCTATATAGGTCGCTTTTTCAGCTCCGCACTCTTTTTTTTGTGTGCTTGTGTTATAAGAGTCGTTGTCAAAATTAAAATTTTTTTAAAAAGAGAGAAAGTACGAGAAAGTTTCAAGAGAGTACGAAAACAAGAAATTAAGAGACCAAGACAATTTTTTGAGAAAAATCACTTTACAAAACGTAAGGCAAAAAGTAAAAAACGTAAGTACAAAAAGTAAAAAACTTCAAAAATCTTTTAAATACATAAAGCGTGGGTAACAATATTAAAAAATATGAAAAAATTACTTTTGTTATTTGTTTGATTGTACCTCCCGACTTTCAATATTTGTTTTATCTTCATTGTAATTTCCATGAACAGGATTCATAGCAGAATATTTTATAAATAATATTATATATAAATGTTATAGTTATTAATCATTACTTACTGGAACGAAAGATTTTCAATAACTTTTTGATCTTAGGAAAAAGATGTGACATAAAAATAACAAGTATTTTCAAAAACTATAAATATTAGTTGGTAATTAATGTATAGAACTCCTGAAAATAAAACCAAGAATCCAACGACCAAATTTGGACAAACAACGATTTTAAATTTGATTTTAATCTGATTTAAATTTCTTAATTTTAGTTGTTAATTTTTATTTTTAAATTTATAGAATGGAATGTAAAATCTTCAACTATTTGGCAAGGACCCATAAGTAATTAAATATTTGTAAGATATTTTTTCAACATAAATAAATAATTACAGAACTTGATATAATATATGAATACAAAATTTCAAAAGTTCACAAAATCGATCATAAAAAATCAATGCGGTTTAGGGATAAACCACGTGAATGCCAATTTGGTGGTTAATCGCGGGGTTAGGCTATTAATTAACTTTGCTAATAAATCCTGAAATAGCGGCCAACAAAATCGGCGGTTCGGCTTTGCGAATAAGAGGCGAAAATATCGGCCGACTTTTTTACTCAAGGTGCGTTTGTGTGCGACACGAAGTCTAGTCCGCTTGAGAAGGATAGAGAGAAGTTGACCGGGTTCTTTCTCTCTTCTTCTTCTGTGCCTCATGGACCCATTCCCCTCCCCCACTTACCCTCTTTTCGTCGCCACCCTCGCTCCAAGTATTTTTATTTTGTCTGTACAGTATACGTCGGGCTCACACAGTTCTGCTCACTTCTAATGGCGAAAATGGTTCATGGCCATTTTCGGATGAATTAAAAATTAAAAATTCGCCTTATCTTTCTTTTGTTTACTTAATCCGAGAATTTTTTTTTTGAATTTATGTATCTTTTTACGTGGAAACGATTTTTATTGGTTTAGTGATTTTTGAGATGTTCTTTCAATTTCAAAGTTTGAAACTGGGAGAATGGAATAATTAGGAATTAGGTAAAAAATTTCATTAGGAATCAAAATTAAAAATTTTATTTTATACGTAATGATTCTTCCACTTGAAATTTTAAGATTTAAGGTAAATTTCTAAGCTGGAAAAAAGTGATCTGTCGCCTTTCAGTTAAATTACCCTCAATCGTTTGTTAATTTTTTGTTTTCTTTCTTCATGAAATCTCTTGCCAAATTTATTGAAGGGTATCACAGGTCGGACAAGTGGAAGTAGATACGGAACAAATAAATAGTGTGATTAAAACAAGAATGAGGAAAAATAAAAACAAGAGAAAAAACAAGTGATCTTTTAAACTAAATTAACAATGATAGCAACTTATATTAGCACACTTGCTAAGAGAAACCTTAAATTCGATATCAACTATTTTGTACAGAAAATACATATTTTATTGTTTAACACGGATTTTATTTATTTAAAAACTTATCTTTGATTTAAAAAGCTTGAATTTTTCACTATAAGTTTGCTCGAATTTCAAAAGTTGCTTCTTTATAAAAATCGTGTTCTATTTCATGGAATCAATTTCATTTTAAAGGTCTATTTAAAATGTACATTAATGATTAATCCCTCGTCAGAAGAGAATCTCAGAAAAGAGCAGCTCTCTTTCAAACTATACTATAAGAATTTTTTATTTTCTAATAAAATAGTTATTTGCTAACGATTACATCTTACAACAAACAAGTTAAAATTTGAAAATCAATAAATGACGAAGAAGTCAATGTAAAAAGTTTCCATCCTTACCATCTGATATGGAAGAAATATATTTTTAAATGATTTAATTTTTATTTTATAAGTACAAAAATAAAAACTGTTCTATTGCTACGTAATTTTTCAAATGTTTTTCTGTTCTCGGAGAAGTTTCTAGAAACAATTTTCACGAGGGTATGGAACCCTCCGAGCTGTGAATGCAACTCTGAGAATCACTTCTTAATTGATATCTTCTCAAGAAGATTTCAGTTAACGAGAAAATAATCGTGCTTGTGCGTGTTTCATAAAGATAATGTTTGACCACACGGCATTATATGTCCTATCTAATTTAAAGAACTCTCTTCTGCCAATTACTCTCATTCCTACATTTATAAGATTATTATTCGAAATCATTTAGCTTTAGACTTTAGTGCTTATGCTTATAACTTCATCTTCGTCGGTGCTCTGGAATGTTGGAGTGCAAAGTACCATCAAGAAAATTAATCGTTTCAATTTTAAATCATTTTGTTTATCGGATCTCGATCAAATGCCAATTAAAGAAATACATATGATAAATAAATATTCAATCATAATAAATTTTTATAGATAATAATCGGTCAAAAGTAATTTATTTTATTTACTAATTCAAAAGCAGTCGACAAAAATAAATAAGGCAATAAAATTAAAAAATAAATTAGGCTTTAATCCTAAAGATTAAACTCTAAAAGTAAATCTCGACTTGATATAAACGATTTTTTTTCTATCTTTTTCCCTTTATGCCCGCCTTAATAGATTTCACAAATTCACTCGATACATTATAAAAAAAAATTAATTAAAATTGCCCACGATCAGTACGCTCCAATAATCGAACACTGGTGGACCAAAGCATCCGGTGGCGTGTTATCTTAAAAAAAAAGTGTAACGCAAAAAAAGTGTAGTTTCGTCGAGAAACGAGTGAGAAAGGAGTGGAGGAACCCTAAGTGCCTGTCACTGTAGACGAATTCCAAACATTTTTTAGATTCGACGTTTGAATTATTGCGCTCATTAATGAACTTTCTCATGAATGACGCGGGGTGGGCCTGAGTCTGCGAATTATTGCTGTCAATTGACAGACAATTCGAAGACGTTGTGTATTAACAAACTCGATCTCTCGGCCACACAGGAAGACTTCTATCACCGCTGATTTAGCTTCATTAGAATTTTTATTAATAATTTTACTAATTGTCGTTTGGGGAATTAATTGAGCGACTCTGGGAACCGGCGTGCGCAATTTAAATGCACCGCGTTCGGAGTGTCAAGGCCGATTGTCCGAATCGACGAGTTAAGATCTTATCTTGGAATATAGACGAGAAAAAAAAAAGAAAGAGATTTGGAATTCCGTCGTCTTCACTGGAAATTGCTTCTAATTAATTAAAAGCCAGTTTGAGATTTTTAAAGAATTTAAATATATCTTTCACCAAGATAGAATTGTAGAGTGAATAATAAATTAGTAATTAAATCTAATCATATAATTTTTTAAATCTTAATTATTCTATAATCCATAATATCTTTCTTCATTGAGTATATATTTTTAGAAATTGTATATTTGAATCTTTCAAGTGAAGAGTGAATTCTTTTATGGAAAATTTTCGGTGGTAGGTTTGCTTGTAGCTTAAGTGGTGAATGAAGATTGCCTCTGATTGGTGGCTCCAAAGGAAACGAATGGAATGCAGTTCTTTAGAGTTTAGACTCTACACAGTTCTACACTGGCGCATCAGGCTGAAAACCGGGCATGATCATCCAACGATAAGGCGACTTGCTTTGGAGTTTAGGACAACCTTGTCTGGTCTTACTTGCACCAATTTAATCCTGGTTAAAATTCTCCTCGTAGTTTTATTTATCTCACTAAGATGTGGCACAAAAAATCAGATTAAAATGAGGTTCATTTTCTAAAATTATATACGTAATCTTAAATCACGAAACATTTTAGAACCAATTCTAGTGTTTAAAATTTTTTTTCCAAACGTGAGTCGTCTTCAGTTTTTTTTAAATTAATTTGTGAATACGATTTTTTAACTAAAAAAAACATTACTGCACAAAGAAATTTGGTACGAAAGTGGGCATTGTTGTTTTAGGTCTGCTTCTCGACGGAGGAAATGATAGAAGAACAAACCCAAAACAACTCTTCTCCACTTAGGCACTTAAGAAATATAAAGTTAAAATAAGAACAATAATATTGTATCTTCAGTATAATTTTGATTTTATTCCTTCATATTATTAATGAGAATTAAAAGGCTGATCATTTTTACTGGCACCGAATTGTAATTGAATAAACCGGTACATCATTAATTCTACAATGAACCAATGAAGACTCGAACCGTCTCAGTTGGTCCCCTCAATTTACTTTTCAAGGTCCAATTCAGAAGAAAATTCAATCATTTTAATTAACCTATGTTATAAAATTGTTACATAATGTTACCAATCCTGCATAAACTTGTTTTGATACAAACTATTTAAAATGATTCAAACAAAACATGGGTCTGATGAAAGATGATAAAGCAGAAGAAAGTTTCGAACCACTTTAAGATTGAGTCACAATAAATTGAACTCGAAATTTAATCTGAGAAATAGTCAATTGAATTTGACTCTAAGACACTGGGGTATCCTAGAATTGGAATTGTACAGCTACCCATAATCTGACCCAGATTTCGAGGACTAACACGACCAAGAAAGGGATGCAAAGTGCTGGAGTAGGTCCGAAGGGTTCCACGGAAGCAGACAAACAAAATATAACAGCTCGGAGTTACACGGAAGGAGAGGAACAACCGAGATGAGGGGTTTCCTCACTCATCCTCCAAGACTAAGAAAGATCGAGTTGGATCGTTGAAAGGAGGAGTGGGGCAAGGAAAAGGAGTTGGGTATACCCTCCTCTTGAAGCATGAATGAATTACGGAGGGTCGTGTTCATTCATTCGCTCTTTAGCGGCCTAGAAACCCACAAAAAGTGTGTATATCTTCCACCAGTCCCGTACCCTAACATTGGCTTCTCATTTCATCAATTGACTCTACCAACTTCGCCAAATAAGAATCTACACTTTGTATTAAAAAACTCATTTTTCTGATGAAAATAATGGTGTATTCTGAAAAGAAAACAGACCTAATGACGGTCCATCCTTCAATTCTGAAGCAGAAAAAATTCTTTATCCAATTGGTATTTTTTGAACCAGTTTAAATCTATATTTATAATTATACTATATTATATGGGTCGTTGCCAAAAAGTTGTGAAATTCAACTCCCGACAGTTACACATTTTCATTATTTAATATACTTTTTTGAATACCACTGTCATAAAGTACTTACATCGAAGTAGTTTTTGGTAAAGTTTCAAAATTTTAGGTGTCTTTGTTTAGAAATGAGAAATTAGAATATACATATCCAAAATGTCCACTCGGTAACCTATCCCGAAATATAGATTCACAAACTAAAATTGAGAAATAATGACAACAGAATTTAAAAAATGATTGATGCTCATACGAGTCATTTTTATTGAGTATAAAAATCTAAAAATTATGAATAGAGCTAAATATTTTAGATTTAGACAGTTATAAACACCTTCAAATTTTGAAGGTGTTTATAACTGTTTAAAAGCATCTCCCTGAAGTTTCATGTCCACTCGGTACCCTCATATTTTAGATTAGATCTCGAAAAAAATCACGTAAAAAGTTTTAAAAAATCAAAAACTCATTACCTTTAATCCATCACAAGTGTATGTTCATTGTTCGCAACTTAATAAAATGTCAACAAATTGTGCACCATACGATTTATAATAATGTCCGAGTGGACAATATTATAAATTGTACGGTAACCCATTTTTAAATAAATAATGTCCGAGTGGACATTATTATAAATTGTACGGTAACCCATTTTTAAACAATGCTAATAAAATAAAAATGTTAACAAAAATCTGCAGATACAGTCAAATAGAGCGTGAAAAAAGAAATTTTTTTAGTATTTTTAAAAAATTTGCCTCTACTCTCATATTTTTAAAATAATTTTGAAATTTGTTTTTCTGCGTTTATTGAATGTCCACTGGGTAACCTTCCTAACATGTAAATTACACTGATGAACAAAAATGACCTATGTCCTCGCTGAATGCGACATATCATTTCTGAAGTACTTTTCAATACTGAAAATGAATCGGGCTTCCGTTTGCTGCTATCACGTCTAGTTTAATAGATATTTGCAATTAAATTTATTAATAAGAAATTGTTTAACAATTTTTTTAAGAGTGAAAATTTTTTCCGCCCTCAACGCAGGTCATTTCGATGCTTTTTTTAACGCAGTTTGCGAATATCTTCTGGCTTTGGCAATATCTATAACAGTTTTTGAGATATTCTCAAAAAACTGTAAAAAGTGCTAAAAATGTACTGAAATTTCAGTGCTCTGTAATTCAGGACATATTTACTTTCTTTAAAATAAACAATAGGTCGATTTGTTTTTTTTCATGAAGAATAATTATCTGGGAAAAAATTTAAATTGGAATTATCCGTTTCTGAAATATCTTGAAAAATGTGTACCCTTCCTTTCAATTTCCAAAAACTTGTACTAAATGCTGTACTGGGCATCAGATCTTCATTTATCCATATTAAAATGTTCGACGCTTGCTTGAGCGAACATGTTTTTTGATCGGATTGTCACGGATGAGACTCCAACAACAATTATTTAAATAACTTTAATGAGCAAATGCACACTTTAACCAAATTTTCATGAATAGGTTTCATTTTTTTCTGCGCATCAACTCGAAATGATTTGCCACAGTCTCCTTGCTGTCATACTTTTCATAATTACAAAAATTGTTAATTATGTGAACAATTTTTATCAACAAATGCACATTTTGGCCATTTTTGCATGAAAAGGCCTAATTTTTTTTGTTGAATGAACTAGAAATGTCTTTCCAGGAACTCCTGGCTATCATATTTTTTATAGTGACAAAATCTGTTAATTGTGTAAACAATTTTTATAAACAATTGCCCATTTTAACCCTTTTTTTATAAATAGACTTCATTTTTTTGCGGAATCAACTCGAAATGTTTTTCCAAAGACTCCTTGCTACTATACTTTTACAATTACAAAAACTGTTAATTAAAATTAATATTTTTTATAACTATATTTTTAACACTTACAAAAACTGTTAATTATAATTAACAGTTTTTGTAATTATACAAAAAAAATAGTAGCAAGGAGTCTTTGTCAAAACATTTCGAGTTGCAAAAAAATGAATTCTGTTTATGAAAAAATGGTGAAAATTGGCATTTGTTTATAAAAATTGTTTATATATTTAAACTCGTGATTAACAGTTTTTGTCACTTTGAAAAATATGATAGCAAGGAGTCAAAACATTGATAGCAGTCTTTGTCAAAACATTTCGAGTCGCAAAAAAATGAATTCTGTTTATGAAAAAAAGGTGAAAATTGGCATTTGTTTATAAAAATCGTTTATATAATTAACCTCGTGATTAACAGATTTTGTCACTTTGAAAAATATGTTAGCAAGGAGTCCCTGGAAAAACATTTATAGTTCGTGCCAAAAAAATTAGGCCTATGCCTATTCATGAAAAAATGGTTTAAATGTGCATTTGTTTATAAAAATTGTTAATATAAGTAGCAATTATTGTCATTA
>JBAGKK010237841.1:3915-21487 GCA_037177015.1 Euceroptres primus | reverse complement strand
TGTGACCTTAGGACAGAATCTAGGGAAAAAATTCTAAAAATATCTTAATAATTTAGACAAATACTATGGAGAATTCCGATTAAAATAAGCCCAAGAACTGTAAAAAAATGTTAATTATTTCCCGAGTTATTACAATTTTTTGAAAACATCGAAATTTGACGTTTTTGGCATATCTATTCATAAAATTGACATTTTGCCTTCAACTTAGGCTTATTGAATGCAAAATTCTATTAGCCTTCATACTATTATGAGGAAAAAATCTTATATCAAATTAAAACATTAAGGCACTTCAGCAACTGCTCAAAAAATAGGCGTGTAGATAATTTCCGCCGATAGTGTAGTTATGTGTGAAATACAGTATTATCTCATTGCTGCTACCAACGGTTAATAATTTGGAAAATATTCCATATGTTACTAAAAACTATCATTCGATAATAATCGATTAATCGATTGTAATCGATATATCGATATTGAAACATATGATCCAATGATGTAAATTTCTTTTTGTATATCAAAATATGTGTTAAAGGTTGTTTATTAGGATTGTATTAAGATTGTTTTATAAAATTGAAATGGTTCTTTAGTTAAGTGTAAAAAAATACCTAATTCGTAGAAAATATAAAAAAATCCATGAAATTCCATTTCTTACACCAAAAGGGATGAAAATTTAGACGGTTGAGTTTCGATGCTGTAAATTTTTTTCTACATATCTGAATACGTGTTCAACAAGACTGTTTTATTTCTTGGTTATGGTTTTATAAAGAAGCGTTCAAAAATCACCAAATTGACACAAAATAACAAAAAATTCGTAAAATTTTATTTGTTACACCAAATGGCATGAAAACTCAAACCGTTGAGTTTCAATACTGTAAATTTTTTTTTAGATATCTGAATATGTGTTTGACAAGAGCGTTCTGTAAAATTGTTATAATTCTATAGATGCGTATCTCAAAAACATTACCAAATAGGTACAAAATAAGAAAAATTCATGAAATTTTATTTCATGTCAATTAAGTTAGAGAAATAAATTTTCAAAAATGCAACGTTAACCTATCAGTGATTTGACACATTTTTGTCGCTTATTTTTTGTAAAAAAATTTCCGCACTTTTTTAATTATTAAACATTTAATGTCTTGCTAATTTTATATCAAGTTGATGAGACAGCCATATAAAAAAACCTGAAAATTGTTTATAAAAATGCGACAAATTTTTTGTTTGTTTAACTAATTTTCGGCATTAAAGCAGCCAATTCTCCACCATTTAGTTCTTTGATGTCGTTATTATTAACGATGCGTTGCTAATTTGATTTCAAGTCATCGAGACATTTAATTTTTAATAATAAAAAAAAAGAACGAAAAAATTATTTTTTTACACAAATAATTAGCGGCAAATTACAAATAGGATATTGTTGCAATTATCTAAAGTTATTTTGCTAACTCGATAGACATCGAGATCGAGATCGAGTGGTATAAAAAAAATCGAATGGACGTCGACAAGTCATCGCTTGAATTCGTCGAAGTCAACAACTAACGAATTCAAAAACTAGAGTCAAATGAAGTCACGAAAGTACGATTGAAATCACACGACACTGCTAAAATACCGTTACATTGACTTCAGCGGACTTCGGAGTGAATAGCCCCTCGAATATTTCAAAAGTTTAATCATAGTGAATCGGGAACTATAAAAATGATCTAAATAGATCAATTTGATCTGCAACAGTTTTATCCAAAAACAAATTAATATTTTTCCCATGTATTTGTAATTGTTTTTTATGGTTACAAAAATTTATCTGCAACTTTTTGATATTCTGAATTATCCTATTTATACCCGAAACAAATTACTGAATTATTACAGTTGATGTCAAATAAATACAAAATTATTCAATAAAAACTTCGTTAGCCAGTCTTGGGAAAAATAATAGTAATTTATGACAAATTATCGATAATTATAAGCGGAAAGAAAGGTAAAGCCGTTGGTGTATCGTAGAATGCGGTACATATTCATGAGATATAAGAAACCAAGCAACTAACGAGTCGTTAGTTCTTCTAAGTGATAATTTATTTATCTTTCTAGAACAGTCTTATTGCGGCCGAGTGATTCTTCAGTTGGTATGGGTTGTCTATTGTTAATTCCCGTCTGACTAATTATGGAAAAATACTCCATTTTACATAGGGGACCCTCATGGATCGGCGGAAGACCATTAGTTGTTCTACCGTTTAGTCGCCATCGTTCGAGGAATCGAATGCTTGGACGGAAACAACCGTGGAAAAGTAGGCATACCCACGAGAACTGCAAAATTAGATAAATCGTACAACTTTTTCTCGCATTCTTTTCTGCTTTAATGGCTCAAGTATTTCAATCCTTCTGCTCATGCAAGAAAATGTGGTTATTGCAACGATTGTAAAAAAGTTTATAAGATCAACCGTAATGTCTGATTCATTCTTGTTAGCACAGGCTACTTAAAAAATAAGTTTTGAATTTAAATACCTGATTCATTCTTGTTAGAACAGGCTACTTAAAAAATAAGTTTCGAATTTAAATACCTACACTAGTCTACACGGAGAAAAAAAACTGTAAAATTATCAGAATCATCTGTTAAAATAGGAGCAGCAGATTTTGTCTGTTACATTTACAGATGGCCAGTAAACTTAACAAATAAGTCTGTAGAATTAACAGAAATATCTATTAGGTTAATGGAATTCTAATCTTTCTTAAAAACGTTGACTTAACAGGTATTTCTGTAAATTCAACAGACTTATCTGCTAAATTTACTGGGCATCTGAAAAATAAAGTTTAAATACAAATTTTTCATTAACTTGTGCTTTCATTGGAAAGTTCACATATCGTTTATTATATCTGAAAAGTATTGGAAAGGTTGATCAAGTACTTTTTGAGTACTGATCGAGTACTTTTTCAGTAATAAAATTTTACAAAAAAAACCTACTCAAATTTTCAGTTGCAAAAATAACTAATAAACAAATCAATTTTTGGAAAACTATTAGTTGAATCGTGTTTATATAACTGAGAACTTGATATTCGCATGATTTTTTTTTAATTTTCATTACATCATGAAAAATGCCGTGCTCACTTCAGGAATTTTACGTCTCTATGAAACGTAAGCGATTGTAACAATTTTCCTATTATTGACAAGCACCGGGAACGTCAAATAGAAAAAAGGCCATTTTTCGCCATATTTATTTATTTATACAAAAATTGAAAAACTAAATAAAAAAATCAGGCTCAGCAACTCTCTGGAGAATTTTATCAGCTTTTTTCGAACTTTGTACGTCCAAATCGGTTAATATTTGTGGGCTTTACGTTATTTTGAACCAAAAAAGTCATTTTTGTCCCACTGTGCGCTGCTGGCGAGCTATATTAAATTTATATTAAATTCAAGTATATTAAATTCAAGATGCACATGTATCTTAAATTTCAATAGCCGTACTGCATATTTGCTTCACGCACTTGTACCTTAAATCTACTACAGATTTTTCTAACACTGAATATTTTTCGTTTTTGATATATTTCTCCCATGTAAATTACATGCGAAACTTTCGAAACCCTTGGCCCATGAGTGAATATAACCAATTGGGCTCAAATTTGGAGAACTTTTTTTTTGGGCATTCGAACAATATTTGCGAGAGGGAGCAATGGAATTCCAAAAAAAAAAGAAAATAAAGACCACCCTAGTGTCCATAGATCTGAAAATCGCAGGTGTGAATCGACTGTCTTCGCCTGGAGTCTTGGAACCTGAAAACCGGAAGTGGCATTACACGAATGAGCAAGAATACTCGTCTAATTGTCCCGAGCTAGATAATTCCCGACGATTTGCATACGTTTCCTCGTGCGTTGGTTTGAGCGAGTCAGTCGGGCAATTAGCGATTACTGATTAAGTCAAATGCCTGGAGGTTAGTCAGGGGTTGAAGGGGGAGTTTGATTCTGACGATTGATAACCACTCGGGAGGAGCGATGAGTGCGCGGCCTGCCTGAATGCCTGATCCGACTGATTCTCATTGTATGTTAATTCACAGCTAATCAGCGTTCGCACCACTCGAATGATTCCGGTAAGATTATCGCCACTCGGTGACGCAAGCGCCAAAATTAATTAACGCGATCTCGTAGAAGTGCGGCGAGCGAGCGAGATGGAAAGCCGACCATTGAGGGCCGCTTTCACGTAGAAAAAGCGTTCGTCGAAACAATAGAATTTCATTAGACTTGAAGAGTTTTGCTGCGCTCCAGGACGACGGGAATATTTACCTGCCAGGAACGAACAACGAAATAAAAGAATATTAGTAATGTACAGGTCCAACCATTCCGTACTACAATTCGTACTTGTCGATGATACTTGGTCCTTAAGAACTGCACTGAAAAATGTTTTCGGATATCCGCAGTCTCTGTAATTGGAGACAATTCGGTTGTCATTTATCGGATTTACTCTCAAGATTATGAGTTTAATTGCTCTGCAATCACATTTTTATTGAATCTTGTGAAATAATTTTTCCCAGCAAGTAGTTTTCGTCATAAATTACGTATTAACCATATTATGAAATGTAGATGGAAGTGAACTCCTAAGGAAAAAAATTTCTGGTGTGGATTTTATAGAAAATCTCTGCTCTCAAATGGAAATATCTCCGGAGAAGAAAAAACTGTAAATTAACAGAATTAAATAAATTTGATAAACAAATAACTGTAGTTTGAAAATAAGAAATTAATTTCCAAATCTCAGACGGTCAAGGCTTCGAAAAATTGTTAAATGAACAATGAGCTTAATTAAATGAACTTAAATTAAATGAACAAAATGAGTCCTCTTTGATTAAAATCCGATCATTTTAAAAGGACGGAAACTTAAAAGCTTAAAACACTTTGACTTGCATTAATTGTTATTAAAAATTACATTTTTTTTTACATTCTCATCATCATATGAAAAGGTATTGGTTTTTTAAAAAAATTTTCCTGCTTAAGTGTACATTTTTCTCTTAGAATATGTGTTAAGTAACATCATTAATATATTTTAAGGTGAGAATTAATTTTTTTTTAAAGAATCTTTCTAGCCCTGCCCAGTCTCCTTAAGGCCCCACTAGGGTGGTCCAAAAATCACCAAGTTTGAAAAATTCAATAGGCCTGTGGAAATTCTTGTTCCTTTTTGGAAAAGAGAAAATCCCTTTAAAAAAAATTTAATCCAATCGGATGATATCCTACACTCCCTCATCGAGGTCAAAGATTAAACTCTTAATATCTTCGTTGCTTTAGTGCTTACAATAAAATGTTTGGGACAATATAAGCCTAATTTTTGATGGAAAATTTAATGTTGTCGAGTAACATCATTAATATATTTTAAGATGAGAATTAATTTTTGTTTAAAGAATCTTTCCAGTCCTGCCCAGTCTCCTTAAGGCCCCACTAGGGTGGTCCAAAAATCACCAAGTTTGAAAAATTCAATAGGCCTGTGGAAATTCTTGTTCCTTTCTGGAAAAAAGAAAATCCCTTTAAAAAAAATTTAATCCAATCGGATAATATCCTGCACTCCCTCATCGAGGTCAAAGGTTAAGCTCTTAATATCTTCGTTGCTTTAGTACTTACAATAAAATGTTTGGGACAATATAAGCCTAATTTTTTATGAAAAATTTAATGGTGTCGATTAAATTTATAAACAACAATTTTTAGAGACGTTTTTTACACAATTTTATTTTTCTTTAAACAATTCAGACTTTTATTGCATCCAAACCTGTAGATATTTTTGATACGAATTTATTAATACCATATAGATTGTTTGAATGTGTATTAAGTTCTTCTTTATTCATATTTAAATAACATTGTTTAAACAATATTGCAGATGTATATTGTCTTTTCAGCTTTTATCAGTAATTTTTTATTTAAATATGAATAAAGGGGAACTAAATACACATTAAAACAATGTATATGGTGTTAATAAATTCGTAACAAAAATATCTACAAGTTTGGATGCAATAAAATTCTGAATTGTTTAAAGAAAGATTAAATTATGTCAAAAATGTCTCTAAAAATGGTTGTTAATAAATTTAATCAACACCATTAAATTTTTTATAAAAAATTAGGCTAATATTGTCCCAAACATTTTTTTGTAAGCACTAAAGCAAAGAAGATATTAAGAGTTTAACCTTTGACCTCGATGAGGGAATGCAGGACATCATCCGATTGGATTAAACTTTTTTAGGGATTTTCTTTTTTCCAAAAAGGAACAAGAATTTCCGCAGGCCCATTGAACTTTTCAAACTTGGTGATTTTTGGACCACCCTAGGCTCCACACCATGGTTCGTGCGCAAGACGAAGGTGTATTTTTCGTAATTTTTTTTCAAGCAAACGATAAATGGAATTTTTTTTATTAATTCTCGTGGTCAATGTATACATACAGAAGAGTTTATAAAAATTTGTTTGCTTTAATCTACAGCACTCTTTGCGGTATATGCCCCCTCCAAAAGTGCACTTCGGCGAAATTGTTGCTCGGCGGTTGACAGTGATTAAACCATACGGTTTATCTGAAGAAAAAAATAAAAATAAAAGAAATTAGACATTTAGGTTTACATCACCACGTAGGGGAAAATCGATATTTAAAAAAAATGGCGAAGCAGCGAATTTTTTCAGATTTCACGGAAAATTTTTATTGTTTATATAAAAAAATAGACGGGGGCCTTTTATAAAAAAAATCCCTACGTGGTGACGTAGGAACTGGCTTTTTGAACAATTTAAGACTCGGTCCATACAAATTGGATGTATAGTTTTTTTAATATGTTGCTAACCAGGTTGAAAAACATAGTTTCGAGAAAAACGCGTTCAAAGTTTTGGTGGTGGATAATTCATACATAAAAACTAAATTTATTATTTGTCTCTTTTTTTTGTTTTTCGCCGTTAGTCAGCTATTTCTGGACCATGCATCAGCTTCTCAGCATCCACAGATTGATCATTTCTTTGATTTTTTTCACGCAAACGACCCTCATGCGTGCTTTTTTCGGCTTCGCGCTCGACTTCGCGGTGCGGTCGCGCGCTTGGAACTGTTTTACAAAAAATGCTCTATCTCCGTCAATTTTACAATTTTTTAAAACAAATTTGGTAAAACCATTCTTAAAAAATGCTTAACAAATGCTTAACAAATCTTAACAAATCTTTCAGAAATTGGAAAAAAAGAAAAACCAAAAAAAAGTTCGGACCATGGTGTGGGGCCTTAAGGTATTATCGGCACGCAAAAACATGCCTCGGGAAAACATAATTAATTATACTTTTAAGAATTGCAATACTATTATTTAGGGTATTGTTTAAAAGAGAAAAGACTACATTTTTTTCAAAAATATTGAAAAAATTCCAGTAACTTCCTCCACTATCAGAAAAAAATTGGAAGGGTAGTTTTTTTGGAAAATTTATAATGTATAAATTGTACAATAATATTTAAAAAACTTGAAGTATTATTATTTTTTAATCAAAAAATATTCCAAAGCAAATCTTATCGAATCGACTTAAAATTTCCCCAGTGAAATATTGCCATCCTTTCAGCACCCAATCTGCATGTTCAACAACCATAATATTTTAATTAATAATAAATAACGTAACTTTATGCACTACGTATTTTTTCCTAAAGGTCCTTTTATTCAAGTTTCTGGCTCATTATAAATAATGCTCGATATTAATTTCACCAAGTGCGATAATCGTCAGCCTTAACATTCATTATCCCCGGTGTACAATGTACATAGAGTCTTAACTTTCTAGCTCAAACGGAAGTGCTCCATCCTCCGGGCGTATGTGATTAATGACGAAAGGATTATCTTGCCTGCTGGTTAATTAGCCACGCAAAAAATTGATTTTGGCCCTAGATGCACGAAAAGGCAAATGACCGTCACTTTATCGCATACCCTTTTCTATACATTATATTATACACCTTCACCGAGACCCCAGACCTTCTTTTCACCATGTTATGCAAAGGCCTGAACCGTTCGATGAAAACTCTTCCGTTCGTTATCGCGGGTATAAAAAATGGTGCTTACAAATATTACACTCTGATATTAGGCACTTAAAATAATCGTTATTATTGCCCCTTATTAGCATGCTTTATCGTCCTATCAGTGGTTTTAACGCGCCACTGCTAAAAGGAATCGAGGGTACGGGCTATTATAAATTTTATCAGCTGCTGTTTTACAAACAGTGGTTCTCGCCTTTTTTGAAAAAAGGTTCCATAAGAAAATCTATCATTATTTTAAGACTGAAAAATAAATTATCATAATTCTTAATTTCAATATCACTCAACATTACAGAGTTTGTTTACATTAAATAAGCACTACAAAAATTGTATCGACCATCCAATTTTTTACCTATCCATAATTTTTACCTTTCATAATTGATATCTTAAGGATTTTGTAAGTTAAATAAAAAATTTATAAATCCTTAAAGTGCATTATAAATTCCAGATATTGTGAAATCGTCGACAATACAAAAATCCCTACAGAAAATTGCCAATATTGTAAAGTCACCAATGATAAATTTTCCAGTGTCGAGAATTTTATATATTTCAATTCTCAACCACGTATTTTCTTCTTTAAGAAATCTATTCTAGATCTATTTAGTATAGTTAGATCTATTTTAGTTCTATTAAGTAAGTTTTTATTAAAATTATTTTATTTAGAATCACAGTCAGGCCCGTAGAGAGGGAAACCGGGCCCGGGGGTGGGAATGACGGGCCCCTATATGTAATTTTTAAAATTTAGAATTCAGACTTTTATTTTTTTTTTAAATTATTTTTTTCACAGTTCCGGAAAATCCGGGCCCCCTCGAAAACTCCAAGCCCGGGGAGAATCTCCCCGTTATCCCCCCCCCCCCTCTCGTCAGGCCTGATCATAGTAAATTATAAGTTATTAGAAAAGTGTTGCCGATTATTTCGAGATTAATGTGAGATAAAAAAAATCCTTCAATGTACAACTTTACCTTGGTTCGCGTCAACTGTCAGTTGAAATTGATCGAATGTGGATTTTTTAAAGAACAGAATGATTAAAGCGCTGCAGCTTTAATTGATCCAATCAGAGTTCAAAATTTTACCTCAGGATCAGTGTTGAATAGTAACTCGTCACAAGAATCTAAATTACTGAAAAAGGTAAGTTAATTGTATTTTTTCTAGTTACTTTAAAAAAAAAGTAACTTTAACTTAACTTAGTTACTATTTTTGCATTAACTTGTAACTTTAATTTTATATTTACTTTTGAGTTACTTTTTAATTTTATTTTAAATTAATATATTGCTGTTCACATGCCAAAACATATCGTGTACTTTTTATTTTAACTGATGTCTATCTGTTTTAAGATTTTTTTAATTGGCGGGGGGTACAGTTTAAAGTAACTTTAAAAGGGACTTAAGTTACTTTCTCTAGTAAATGTAACTGTAACTAGATAATTTTTATTGCAAAGTAACGTAACTGTATCAAGATACTTTTAATAGAGTAACGTAACTGTATCTAGATACTTTTAATAGAGTAACGTAACTGTATCTAGTTACTTTTAATAGAGCAACTTACCCAACCCTGCTTAGGATTTACTGTGAAATTAGAGAGTTAATGATCTTGCAAATTAAACAGTGCGCCAAATTACACATTTTAATAAGAACATTCCAAATAGAACTAAAAAAAAGTCTTTTAAGAAACAAAATGAGCTGTTAAAAATTGAAATTGAACACAAATTAAAACTTCTATCTAAGACGAAGGAAAGAAGACAAATAGCCAAATAATTATTTTTAAATGAACAATTATAATCCAAACTCTTTTTTTCTAAAGTTTAGAAAAAAATTTAGAAAAAAACTATTTTTTTCTAAACCTTTAATATCTAATTAATTTTGAGACTGACTGTGCATCCTTAAAAAAATTCTTTTCTAGAAATTGATAAATATTTTTTACGCTTAGTGAACTGTAAAAACTTCACCTTCAAAATAACCAAATAACTATTTTTAAATGAGCAATTATAATCCAAACTATTTTTTTCTAAACTTTAGAAAAAAATTTTAGAAAAAAACTATTTTTTCTAAACCTTTAAGTTTCTTTTTTAAAATTCGTTAAACACAATTTTGGGCTTATTCTCCTGGATTTTATGAATCAACAGAAATATTTGATTAATTTTGAGACTGAATGTGCATCCTTAAAAAAATTTTTTCCTAGAAATTAATAAATATTTTTTACGCTTAGTGAACAATAAAACCTTCATCTTGAAAATAACCAAATAACTATTTTTAAATGAGCAATTATAACCCAAACTCTTTTTTTCTAAAGTTTAGAAAAAATTTTAGAAAAAAACTTTTTTTTTCTAAACCTTCAAATTTATTTTTTAAAATTCGTTAAACACAATTTTGGGCTTATTCTCCTGGATTTTATGAATCAACATAAATATTTGATTAATTTTGAGACTGACTGTGCATCCTTAAAAAAATTCTTTCCTAGAAATTAATAAATATTTTTTACGCTTAGTGAACAGTAAAACTCTTACCTTGAAAATAACCAAATAACTATTTTTAAATGAACAATTATAATCCAAACTCTTTTTTTCTAAAGTTTAGAAAAAATTTTAGAAAAAAACTATTTTTTTCTAAACCTTCAAATTTCTTTTTTAAAATTCGTTAAACACAATTTTGGGCTTATTCTCCTGGATTTTATGAATCAACATAAATATTTGATTAATTTTGAGATTGAATGTATATCCTTAAAAAAAATTTTTCCCAGAAATTAATAAATATTTTTTACGCTTAGTGAACAATAAAACCTTCATCTTGAAAATAACCAAATAATTATTTTTAAATGAGCAATTATAATCCAAACTATTTTTTTCTATAATTTAGAAAAAAACTATTTTTTCTAAACCTTTAAGTTTCTTTTATAAAATTCGTTAACTACAATTTTGGGATTATTCTCCTAGATTTTATCAATCAACATAAATATTTGATTAATTTTGAGATTGACTGTATATCCTTAAAAAAATTCTTTCCAAGAAATTAATAAATATTTTTTACGCTTAGTGAACAATAAAACCTTCATCTTGAAAATAACCAAATAACTATTTTTAAATGAGCAATTATAATCCAAACTATTTTTTTCTAAAGTTTAGAAAAAAAATGTAGAAAAAAAACTATTTTTTTCTAAACCTTTAAGTTTCTCTTTTAAAATTCGTTACACACAATTTTGGGCGTATTCTCTTGGATTTTATCAATCAACATAAATATTGGATTAATTTTGAGACTGCCTGTGCATCCTTAAAAAAATTCTTTCCTAGAAATTGATAAATATTTTTTACGCTTAGTGAACAGTAGAACCTTCACCTTGAAAATAACCAAATAACTATTTTTAAATGAGCAATTATAATCCAAACTATTTTTTTCTAAACTTTAGAAAAAAATTTAGAAAAAAACTATTTTTTCTAAACCTTTAAGTTTCTTTTTTACAATTCGTTAAACACAATTTTGAGCTTAGTCTCCTGGATTTCATCAATTAACATAAATATTTAATTAATTTTGAGACTGATTGTGTATTCTTAAAAAAAATTTTTCCTAGAAATTAATAAATATTTTTTACGCTTAGTGAACAGTGAAACCTTCACCTTGAAAATAGTTCTCTAAAGGACTCTTGTGATAAACGAATAAATTAAAGTAATCAAAACTTCACCAAAAATTGAATTAAATTAAATCAGAAAATATTTATCCAAGAAAATTCGAATAAAAATATATTTTAGAGAGAAATACTGGGATCGTTTTTTTTTCAGGGGATGGTAACAATTTTGATGAGGGGATTGATGATCTTGTTTAAAGGAGCACATAAAGTCTCGTTTTTTTCTTCCGTCGAAGTACCTGGCGTTAATGAGGGGTGCGACGCGACTTGATTTTTTTTTTTCGTTTTTTGCTGGTGTCAGTTGATTGCCACTGACGTTCGATAGTGAGCGCGCGACAGTGGCACGAGCATGAATATTCATCCCCTTCCTAAGGAAGCTTCGGGTTTTGCGACGCAGGGAAAAGGAAGGGGGAGTTGGAAAGGGTGGAGAATGGCAATAGCGAGAGATTGATAAAGGATAGGCAGCTCGATGGTCTTTGGCTTTTTCACGTTGTTTGCCTTGTGCCGGTTCCGCCGATAAGCCCAGGGGGTGCATCCCCCTTGAAAGGGTTGATCTAACGTCGCTTTTCCATCGACTGCGTCAAAATTCTCGTCTGGATTTTCACCCTCTTTATATCCTCGATTTAAAAATCTCATCCCTTACACCACGTTACAAAAAAAATTAACCCTTTGTTTATTTGTATTTAAAAAACTGCATCATAATTGTGTAACATAACATTGTGTAACATAATTTTCAGCTACTTAAAATCTATACATAACATTGTGTAACATAATTTTCGGCTACTTAAAATCTATATATAACATTGTGTAACATAATTTTCGGCTACTTAAAATCTATACATAACATTGTGTAACATAATTTTCGGCTACTTAAAATCTATATATAACATTGTGTAACATAATTTTCGGCTACTTAAAATCTATACATAACATTGTGTAACATAATTTTCGACTATTTAAAATCTATATATATAATTATACATTCTGGAATATTTTTCCATTTATTTCTATTTATATTACAAAAAAAACTAAGCCAAAAGCAATCCTTTTTTATAATAACCTGAAGTCCCTTTCATTTCTCTCAAGTTTTGCATTTTTTCTATTAAGTGTAGGCTTGCATTGGAAGTTGGTAATTAGCAGACTTGTTTTTGAAAAAAGAGGAAAGCTGGGGAATAAAAATGATAGGATCCCCACCTTGTATTAAGCGTCTTGCACCATGAGTTACAACATAAATAAAGTTGCATCAAAGATAGAAGGGAGAATCGTTGCCGACGCAGTGCACTTAATACCATTAAGTATGCTAATGATAATTGCACTCTATAATCAGTGATATCAATCGGTGTGTGCGTACAGCTAGGTATAACCCCATTGAATAATTATACGTCGCAACCTGCTCTTGGAAGATGCGTCAAACCGATACACGAATAAAACTGCCACCGTTACGTTGCGTTTGCACGGTTCGCGATTGCGTTGGCAAGAGTGAAAAATGCACTGGCGTAACTGAAGGGCTGTCAGGAAAATAAAATTAAAAAAAAAAGAATCTTAACCTCTTGGTAATTTTATCCACTTGCACCCTTTTCACTTTGTAATCTATATTTTTATATTTTTATAAAAAGAGAACAGTTCCCCTTGAACTTAATTAAATTAAACATCTAGTTTCTTTAAAATAATTTAATTAAAATGAATATAACTGGATCATATTATTGAATGCACATCATTCAGCAACCCTTTTTTTCTGTAACAAACTGTCTTTCTTTCTATTAATCCTAAGTTCTTTTTCTTTCAACATCATTAATTTGGACTACCTCTGAAGAAGGGAAGAGAACTCGAAATCCTAAAAGCAGCGTTCGTTAAATTTCATAATGGATTTTAAGAACTATCTCATTCCTCAATCAATTCGTAACCCAAGACCCAAGTTGAAAAAGGAGTCGGAAGGGGATTCGAGGGGAAAACAGAAGTAGCTGTCAGGACTGTCCGATTTGGTAATTTGTAAGTCGAAATGGTTACGGCTTCACTTCCTTTTTCGTATAGGTAGCTGTGATTCCACCTTCTTTTTTTCAGGTGAAGAGATCTTAAGTAGAATTAAAATACAATAGACTGACACAGTGTGAGCTCAGTCGGCTCGTAAATAACTTTAATCGGGATCGCTAATTACAGATTACGTTGCGCTACATGTGTAAGCTTCTACGACGTTGTTCCCATTCTTATGGTTGGACGAATGTGTGTATAAACCTTTAGCCTGATGAGAGTATGTTCGAATTGAAAGACGTTTATACCGGAGTTGTTTACAAGTATATGTATTGTCGGACCTTAACGCTGTACTGGCTATGCTCATCCGGCGATGCGCGCTTTAGATATGGAAATTAATTACAATAAATTTAACGGTAACGAGAGCGCAAAGAGAGAAGGTTTTAGGTAAGAGACCTTATCGATTCTATTCACTTATGCACCTTGGTATCGCCTTTCTCGTGTCAAATAACCCCTCCTGCCCATCTCAATCTACATTTCTGATTTTCAGAAAGTAATTTCACAAATATGGAAACACTAAATAAAACCGCTGCAAAGTAGTATTTGTGTTCAATTCTTGAACACTTTGCTTTCTCATAAAGGCTATTTTATGAACAATCATAATCTAATCTTTAATCGATTTTTGTGATGCAATAATTTAATTCATAGAAGGTTTCTATGTAAGTCAATCAATTCATCTCATTAAATTGATTAAACTACGTAATTATAGAATTGGCATACTCCTAAAATTAGAAAAGTTTTTCTCTTACAAGCGTTAAAACTGTTCTCTTTTTATAAAAATATAAAAATTAATAGTTTAATTTATATGAAGACATAAGAATAACAATTTGTTAAAAACCATTTAAACTTCGCCCCCCCCAAGAATTTATAAAATAACCTAATTTAGGGGCTAACTTCAAATGGTCTTTACCGAGTTGTCATTCTCATGTCTTCATATGGGTGAAAATCAAAAAATCAATGAAAATGTGACTCGAGAAAATTACACTCTTATTCTTAAAAATATCCTGTTTTAGATTTAAGGATTTTTTAACACGCGAGCCACTCTACAATGTACTATGCTTACATTTATCCATATGTTGCTAAAATATACGTAAAATCTTTTAAATATCTGAAAATGTCTTCATGTCCCTTGTCCCTGATTATATTTATAAGTATTCGAAAGCCTTTTTGCAGTCTTTTAAAGTAAAATTGGATGCTTTTCTGGAATTCACCTTTTCTCTATTACTCTTAAAGACAAAAAAGTTAATAATCGTTTGATTAATTTCAATTTTCAAGCAACAAATAGCTTTACATGTGTCCCCGGATTTGAATTTCACTTTTGGTCATCGTGTCCAGAGACACATTTCGTTGGATTTTTTAATGAAAATAGTAGTTTTCCATATTTAAACCATAAAACAAGTGAATTTTGACGTAAGTTTTACAATATAATTATGTGAAAATCTGTCAAATCTGTAAATAAAATCACGAGTTAACAAATTTCATAAAATTTCGAAAACCGTACATCTTTGTAATGTCATCATGTCCCGTGTTTTTTTCCAGATATGTGCACTTTTTATAAGGTAAGTTAGGCGTGAAAATGTTGTCCTAAAAAACTTATTCGTTCTTACAAACTCGCAATTGAAACTAATTTACATTAAGGGTATTTGATACATAATGACCTCACGAATTACCGACCGATTTTTTATTTACAATCAGCGGGTTTATTAAGAGAGAAATGCAGATATAATGCTGAAATTTTGGGACGTAATAAAAAATATATTTAGGCATCGATCTCTGGTACGTTTAAATTTTCTTATTTAAAAAAAAATTTCAAAAATAATTTGTTTTCAAAATAAAAACTGAAACGCACCAGACGTCGATTCCTTGATATATTCCTTATTATTTCCTCAAATTTCATCATTATATTTGCATTTTGCTCTAAATAAACCCGCTGAATATAAATAACAAATCGGTCGGTAATTCCTTTAAAAAAGGATTCTTTTTCATTGATTTATTGTCATCGTGTCCTACGACCATTTTATGATATTTTGAATGAAGTTAGTCGTTTTGTTGAAAAGAATAATTATTTTAAATAGGTTAACGAAAGTAGAAAAAGATTCTTTTCAGAAAATTCATATTATTTATCATTCAATGTGATTACGATATTATTGATTTGCAATAAATGTTGAAATATATATTTAATTCGTTTTCTATAGTTCATTTATGTATTTTAAGGGCTGGAGATTGTGAAATATCACGTTTGTTAAAAATGTTAAAAAACAACATAAATAATCGCTAAATATGTTTCTTGATCTTGTTCTCTACTATTTTTGTTACATTTCAGGTGCTTACTAACAGAAAAAAACGTGTTTTAATCAAATTTGAAATATATTTTTCAAAAAAAATTATTAGGTGAATATTAACGATTTTTTTATTTTCACCCATATAAATCATAAATACAGTTGACCAGAGAAAGTTTTTAAATAGGTCCTTTCGATTCATCTCATCAAAATGAATACATTTGATATTCATCTTGTTGATTTCTATTAACCTTCTGGTTATAAAAAATTTGTAAATTTGATACTTAAAATATTGATATATTCTTAAAACAAACAAAATGACTTATAAACTGGGACCTCCACGAAATTAAGGGGCATTTTTTGAATTTTTCAAATAATTTTAACAAATTTTGAATAATTGGATTGTAAACTAATATAAGCAGAACAAGTGGATTGAAAATTCTACTGAGTAATCATTTTAAAATTAAATAACACTCTAGTTTTATTGCGATTGACACGAAACTCGATACGAAAGAAATTAGCTTTGTATTGAGTTTCGTGTAGATCAAAATAAAATTTAATTCTGACTTAATTGCTCGGTAGAACCTTTATTTTTAGTCCATGTGTTCTGCTGAGCATGATTTTACATATCAATTAATTTACTATTTGTTAAAATTATTGGCAAAAATAAAAAAATATCCCTTAATTTCGTATCACACGGACACACGGATATTTTTTAAAACGCTTATTTTCGGATTCCTGGGGTTGAATTAGGTCGAAAAATGTTGAGAGAAAAATAGATTTTCAGGGATTTAAAAATATATGGATACTTATTTAAAGAAGGGAAATTATATTTCATTTAATGCAGTAATAATATTGTAGTTTTCTCCTTATTCCATTCTATATATTCTAATCTATATTATTCTATTCTATCTATTCTATATATTCTAATCTTGGTACAAAATTGATTATCTTGCAGTCGCCAAAATTTTATAATCATTTTGTTCATTTAAACCGTTCTTGAAGATTCAGAGCTGCAAAAAATAAAATAGTTTATTTAAAGTTTATTTTATTAACTGCATTTATTAAATTGTGTTAAATTTTAGTTACAGTTTAATTCTATATTCTTATCATTTGCTTCACTTATGGCTGAAAATCAAAAAACCATAAATATTCACTTAATAATTTTTGTTAAAAAAAATATTTCAAATTTGAATAAGCACGTCTTTTCTGTTAGTATGCATCTGAAATATGACGAAAATAGTGAAGAACAAGATCAAAAAACGTATTTAGAATTTATTTCTGGTATTTTTTAAACATTTTTAACCAACGTGATATTTCACAATTTCCAGCCCTTAAAATACACGAATGGACTATAGAGAACGAATTAAATACATATTTCAACATTTATTGTAAATCAATAATATCATAATTACATTGAGTGATAAATAATATGAATTTTCTGAAAAGAATCTTTTTCTATTTTCATTAACCCATTTGAAAATTATTATTCTTTTCAAACAATTCGACTAACTTCATTCAAGATATCATAAAATGGTCGTAGGACATTTCATTAACCCATTTGAAAATTATTATTTTTTTAAAAAGAATCGACTAACTTCATTCAAGATATCATAAAATGGTCGTAGGACATTTCATTAACCCATTTGAAAATTATTATTTTTTT
>JBAGKK010237741.1:0-21487 GCA_037177015.1 Euceroptres primus | reverse complement strand
ATATACGTTTCGGTCACTGTTATCTAATTATTATTTTTTCTTTATATTGTATATTCTACATTATTTTTATGTTTTTTACAGACATAATAAATGTTTCTCTTTGACTGATGAGGGTTCAAACAGTGACCGATACGTTTCAAAAGAATTATCGCATCTCTTCTTTTTGACGTTCATTTCTATGACTTGTTTCGCTATTTAATATATAAAAGATATGTAATATCTTTTCTTTAATATACAAGATACAGTATCAGTTTATATTAAAATTCTAGAATCTTATGTATTAAAATTCAATACCTTAGATGTTACTTGCAGTGCCGCAACTTTTACTTACGCCACAAGATGACCAGTAGTTGACGAATTTTCGTGTATCGAATCTTGTGTAGTACGTGTAATAAAAGTTTTATAGTGCCAGTGTGAAAGTTTTATAGTTCCAGCGAGAAGCGCCTATTATTTTGGACTTAAATACAATTAATTATCTGTATGTCCTTTTTCTGCCTTAAATTTTGGAATTGAATCTTCTGAATCTCAAATAATACGTATTCTGTGTAGCCGCATCTAAATTCTCTAAACAGTTTGATTTCTGGAAATAGCTAAAAATTTTGACTTCTTACATTTGTGTTTAAATTTGTTATGATCTCCGTTTGGTAACAGGTTGTGTAGATGCTGAAAATAACACAGCCCCACCAAAAAAAAGTTTTTGAGCATCAGACTAGACCACCATACCTATACGTTTTCGGGGTCGCTGAATCTGAATCCGGGGTCTATTTGACCCCATCAGGTCAAGATCAATGTCATTCGAAGGTCAAATTAGGGAAAAAACGTTTAAACGGAGAAAACCACGATTCTTATACGTTTTTTGCGTCACTGAAACTGAATCCTGGGTCTGTTTGACCTCATGAGGTCAGGGCCAAGGTCATTTCATGGTCAAATTTTGTTTTTAAAATGGATACGCGTTTTTGAACGCGGATTCTGAAAGAGCGGGATATTTTACGTTTCCATATGGTTTGATCTATGGATCAAAGTGACCTTTAGAGGTCATCAAGAGTTCGAATCACTCTCTCAAATTAATTTACCTAAGATCAAAAATATTCCGCATTGAGAAATGTATAAATTACAAATCTTTATCGAGAATGGTTTAACCTCGTGATATTTCTCCGAGAGGGATTGGAGAACCAAGACAGCAGACACCTATATCCACGCGCTACCGACAAATGGCTTTTCCAATCCTCTAGGAAAAAAGATACGTCTCTGCTATACACTGGATGCCCGAACATCTCGATGATAAGGAACTGATGAAGGTACTGGAGCATCACTGATGAGCCGAACTTCAGTATCTGAGCGAAACGATTAAATTCTGTGGGGATACTCTGATCCTGTTATTGAAATTAAAAATCCTGCTTCCTCAGAGGATGCTGGAAATGGTGACAACTGCCTTAATCGAGGATGTGTAGAATGATCCTTTTTCCCATCCTTTGAGTTAAGGAAGCCAGTAAAAACGTACTGCCCTGCAGGGGGGCGTTAGGGTGTGAGAATGAAGCCGTAGTGTGTCCGACGACGAGCTTACTTTGTCCTCGTCAAAGTCGGAAAGCCCTCATATTTAGACCTGGGGAGGTATGATGGTTATCAGTCCCAGGACGGCGGATGATGACTTTATTTCTACAATGACTGACCAGGAAGAATCAGCGTGTATCATTTTTGCAAAAAGTTGTGCAGAATTTTCTGGGCAATTATAAAAATGAAAAGTACAAAGAAATAGTGACTCGAATGGTAGAGAATTATAAGGAACTAGGATTATCGAGTAACTTCAAGTTACACTATTTAGACTCACGTATAGATTACTTCCCAACGAATCTAGGGGATTTAAGTGAGGAGCAAGAGGAGAGGTTTCATCAAAATATAAAGACAATGAAAATTCGATATCAGGGTCGATGGAATGTGAATATGATGGCTGATTACTGCTGGTCGTCGAAGAGAGAAAGATATAGAAAAGGAGTAAAGCGTAAAAGAAAACCGCTCGTAAGATCCTTTAAGGATAAGAGATTAAGATACCATAAAAAACAGTAAATGTAGAAATGATTTTAGATATTCGATGTATTAATTCAAAAATTTGAACAGAACTTTGCTTAGATACATTCGTTTGAGAGAGACATTTTCCTTTAGGCAACCTCTGTTGGTCACTTCAATCTATGGGTCAAACCATATCCAAACGTAAAATTTTCCTTCCATTCAGAATCCGGAGTCAGAAATGGAAATTCCCATTTGAAAAATGTAAGATGACCTTCAATTGACCTTGAAAATAACCTTCAAGGTTACATCTAAGGTCAACAGATGTTCGCCCTTTTATAACCCCAACAACTTTCACACGGGTCATTTTCCCATTATCCCAACGAGATAACAGTCTGAGAAGATCAGGAGAATGATTTGACCTTCAGGTGACCTCTGCAGGTCATTTTGATCTACGGATCACAAACCAAATGCGAACGTAAAATATCCCGCTCTTTCAGAATCCGCGGTCAAAAAACCGTTTCCATTTGATAAACAAAAGTTGACCTTGAAATGACCTTGACCTTAAGCTGATGGGGTCAAACGGATCCCGGATTCAGATTCAGCGATCTCAAAAACGTATAATAATCGTGGTTTTCTCCGCTTAGACGGTTTTTTTTTCAATTTGACCTTGGAATGACCTTGATCCTGACCTGATGAGGTCAAACAGACCCCGGATTTAGATTCAGCAACCCCAGAAACGTATAGGTATGGTGGTCCAGTCTGATGCACAGAAAACTTTTTTTTTGTGGGGCTGTGTAATTAGGAAATTATGGTAGGAGGCAAACGTTTGGAAGATTGGATTTAATAAGTCCTAATATCTAGCATATTTCAGTTTAACATCCCAGATATTCCAGACTTAGATATTTCCGTTTAATATCTTGGATATTGCCCGTAAGAATCACCATTTTAATATCTGCGTATAGTCTGTTTCATCTAGATGGTTGCTCTATAGTTATTATAAATATATTATATATTACCCACTAATATCTAGATATTTCGATTTAAAATCTGTTTTTCTCAGTGTAAACTCCAAAAGTTAGTTTACATTAAAAGCATTAAACAAAATACGAATAAATTTTTCAAAACTTTTTACTACTAAAATGTTTTACATGCAGTTATGCTTGTATATCTCTGACTCAGAAATGTATTGCACAGCTCTACTCCAGGTTCATTTATAATCAGATGATTGGATAATGGACAATGAAAAGTCTTTTATTTATGTATACCTAATATTATTCAACTCATTCAAACCTGATGACCAGGCAGCATCACATTACATTTAATATTAGCATTAGATACTGAATCAATACTATTAATAATTAATAATAATTAAATACTTAATCATCCTATTACCTCTCAAAGTACGTTAAAGACTGATTATTCATCGTCGTTTAAAGATATTTGTTTCGATTGCATTGTAAGAAATTTACTGATTGTAAAGAATGTGATATTTTCCTGAATGTCATATAGTATACGAATTACAGAAGAAGAAGTTGTTAAAGGGGTTGTGAAATAATACACATGACGACTTTTTTGCTTATTATACTTTTATACTTATTATATACTTATTATACAAATGTCGACAGTGCGGTAGACTAATACAATTCAAAAACAGAAAAAATAAGAGCAAAGGGCTTCCATGTAATATTCTTTGATTCTATTTTTTTTTTTTATGCGTAGTTGAGTATGATATATTGCAACTAGGAATTACTTTTTACTTTGAAAGGTTAAAGACTTCAATTTTAATTTTGTGTTTCAATGGCATTTTATATTTTAAAAGGGAATAGGTGTTTGTTATTTTTTTCTTTGAAATTAAATCACTTTGTAATATACTGGATGATATGTTCTCATTATATTGACTATTTTGTCCCTACGTAAGCAAGATAACATTGTACAAGCAATCGAAAATGTTTATGATGTTTCTTGTTTTATTATAATTGCATAATATTATTAAATAGCGAGGATTTTCAAGTTAACAAAATAATGTTTTTTGACTTATTAGAAAAATATAATAAAATTATTTTAAGAAAGATTGAACAAAACAGTTTTACAAAATTAACTGAATTCCATTCTGCTGTTCAATGGAAGAACCTAGTAAGTAACATTTACCGTCGGGACTATTTTATGGTATATGTGCACGTGAAAATAACCTCTACGGCAAATACCTCTTACTAGGTGCTTCCATTGGACATCAGCATTAGACAATAAAGTTTTGTTGAGTATCATACAAGTTGTTTTCAGAATTCTACATGATAATCAAATACGAAAGTAGTGGTGAGTTTATTTAGAAGTAAAATTTGTATTTCCCAATGAAAATTAAAAATTGCAAGTAAATGTTTTTTCAACTCTGCTTTTGTTTGTTGCTTTTGAAATCTAAAATAATATTCCTTGTTAGAAGATCAGATTTAAGACAAGTGAAATAAACTAGAATCATTTGGTAAAATGAGTACAACCAATATGAATATTAAAGGAGAGAATCTGTATGGCTGAGACTTGATCAGTTTTCAAACAATTTCAACAAAAAATTATGAAATCATCCACCGTAGTCTGAGGTTGAACTGAGAACTACATGTGTGACGTTCCACAAGAAAAGGGCTCAATTTGTTGATCGTAGTTTAGGAAATATTCGAGTTTTTGTGAAGAAGCGTCGGAAATATCGATTTTGAGTTTTCGATGGGAAATCATACAATGAGAGTCTATACCCTAACTGGTTACAAAATACTTATAACTCAGAGGTGACCAAGAATGGGTATATTCTGTGTTTGAAGAAAAAATATAACACGTGCGCTTACGGCATTCGACAACTTTAAATTCAATTTTTCTCGAAAAGCGGTTTTTCGCTGTTCCAACTTCAAAATTGTCCCCGTGACTCATATTTTAACCTAGAGGGTTCATTCTAGGCTTAAAATGTAGGGAATTTATCTGCCTATATGCCCCTATACGTAACTCTATACCAACAAAGTGGACCCTTTTCTCGCGGAACGTCATATATTATTCGTACAGGATATATCCTTTACTGATTGAACCAGTAAAAAATATTGTATAACTAATAAATCAGTAAAACATAAATGATTTATTGCTACAATAATTCACACTATTAAAAATGATCTTAAATTTAATATCCATAATTTTTTAAATTAATGTATATGTATTTTAGTTTTAATAGACCTGTATCTTAGCTGCCGATTAACATACAACAAACTTCAGTTCGCATTCTGCATATTTATTTTAAAATTCAAATTTGGAGAGAGAGAGAGCAAGTTCCAAAGGAATTTAAGATCTCCTCATTTATTTAAAAACCTGGTTGACAATCTTAACATCATTTGATTATATAAATAATGTTAGTTACTACTTGATAATTATTTCGCTTGAAGTTTTTTTTCTTCAAAATATTCTGTGCGACGATAAAGTTAGTCGTAACAATTAATCGCACCTGAACAGTGAGCTAATATAGATGAGCTACTAAGATGTAAGAATGAAGGCTACTTTCTTGCACATATTTTCAATCAAAGTTATAAAAGGATTTTGATTGACGAAAGATACACCCAGTAATTTCAGTCTATCGTTTTTCAAAGTAATATTAACATTTTAAATTTAGAGATAAAAATGTTGAGCAGAGATATTGCGTACAACCACAAAAAAGGTAAAAAAAACTTGCGCAACGTATCAGAATTGTCATCGATTCTAATATCGCGAATTTTTGTTTGATTCTCAAAATTGTAAAATTAACAAAATGCGGAAAAACTTAATAAAGAATTCTATTAAAAAGTTCATATGGCTTAAAGAAAAGTATTACGTCTCTCCTACTAGACATGATAATCCTAAATTGATCTGTCTGATACTCAATTGCCTAAGAATGTAGAAAGTTTTTTAAGTTTAGGACAAAATCATTGGATACCCCGCTATAAAAAAAATTCAGTCGCCGAACAAACTCTGCCACACTGAGGATAATATCAATCTTATCCCGCGGGAAAAAAAGAGACGAGTTCAGGTCTGAACCGGCCTTCAATTTACAACGTTTTCTGAAAAGTAGATGCGAAACCGGTTTTAATTCTGACATCGTAGGGATGGGAGTAGAGATTAGTAGAGACTAAAAAGTTCTTATCGAACCATAAAGACATTACTGTTACTGGTCTTACAAAGGTCGTTATGAATTTAGATGATTACACACAAAAATCTTTGACTCTACTAAATGACAACTCCACATAACAAAAGAATAATAGAAACCCTACACATATAGTTTAAATTGAATTAAATAAAATTATTAATGAAGTTTGGTAGCTTGGATTTATAAATTCAGATATTGCAAGATATCTTAAATGCATTCATTAATTCAATAATAATAATAAATAATAATAATAATCAATTCATTAATAAACCTAACAAAAAAAACTTGGGACAAACCGAAAGACACATCAAGGACAGCTGGGATTTCGTGAATGAAATTAACAACTACAACATCCCTGATTCTCACGAGGTTTTGTCGCTCAACGTTAAATCTCTTTTCACGAATTTCCCACACGAATTTGTTGTTAACGCCGTTGAAAACAACTGGAATAAAATAAAAAACACAAAACTTCATTTTGATTACTTTAAACTTATCTTAATTTTCTACCTCGAAAACGCTTATTGCGTATTTCAAGGACATTTTTTTAAACAAACATTTAGTGTACCCATGGGCTCTCCAATATCTGCAGCAGTATCCGATCTCGTTATGGAAAAACTCGAAAAACGAATTTTAGACCAAAGCATACAGTTTTACACACTATTTTTCTACATATATGTGGATGACATCCTTACTTGCCTACATAAAAATCAAATTGACCAGTTTCTGAACTGTTTTAACAATTACCATCCACGCTTACAGTTTACCATCGAAAGAGAAAACAACTGAGTGATAAACTTCCTAGATGTCACAGTCTTGCATAATGGAGGTCAATTCATTACCAACTGGTTTAGAAAACAAACTTGCAGTAATAGATATACTAACTTTAACTTGATTACCTACCCTCCTTACAAAATCAGCGTCATCTACAGTCTTGTTGATAGAGTGATTAAGCAGTCGTATGAATCCTATCACACGTCTAGTATTAAAATAATTGAACAAACGTTAAAGGAGAATGAATTTCAACCTGCTTTCTCAATAAAATTTTTTGACAGATGATTGAGACTAATCCGCGGTAGCGACAATAATCGTATCGATTTAAGCTCTATTGCAGATGAAGGTATAAATCTAGATAGGATTGTCGTTCTAACTTATATTCCACGAATATCAAAATCTTTAGAGAAATTATACAAACAATATTACATAAAACTCGTATATAAACCTATTAAAGATTCGCTTGGTTGTTTCAGAAACCTTAAAGATAAAACACTCTTAGATATGTGCACTAATAAAGCGTATAAAATATCATGTCATAATTGTGACATTAGTTATATCGGGCAAAGTAAGCGATATCTAAACGTAAGAGTTAAAGAATATAAAAAATCCTGCCAGAAGAAAAAACGTAGCACTGTGCCGTGTCAAAACATGCAATAGATCTTAAACACAATTTCGACTTCGACCGTGGCCGAAACGTCTAAGTATCTTGACTGAAGGATCTCCCAGCAATAAAGGAATTGACCAGTTACCAAAACAAACTACAGCATTATTAGTATTCTATCCTGGTCGACACTTGAAACAACTCTTACTGGAATATTTATGTCTATAATGAAGTAATAGTATTATAAGAGGACCAAATCTCTTATGTAAGAAGTAATTTAATTAATAATTAAACCAGACAATTCTAAGACATTGAAAATCAGATCGGTAATTGTTTTTTATCTCCTAGTTACTATTACTTCAAGGAATCAAAACAATTTTTATTTTACTCACTGTTTTTTTTTAGGTCATCATATTCAACTTTTTGCTTTCGAAACTAATTTTTCAAACGGATGTAGGAACACAGTGTTTTCAAGAATTTAGTTTATATTTTTGTTTCTTTTATGCATTCCGAGAATCGTCGTGCAAGCGTCTAATTCGTTACTGTTATTCTTTGAGTTATTGGAACAACATTTAAGGATGAATTCAAACATTATGTAACGCTACTGTAAGAGAGAAAGTTACCTTCGCTCCTGTGGAACGAAGAGATATAAGAATGGGTGAGAGTGCAATGAACATCAGTGGGTCTGGTAAACTTCCAATTAATTAAATTTCCAATTAAAAGAAACTTTTGTGTCATATATTAAGTTTCACATAGATTATGTTTTTTACATAATGTGTTAATACATAGTAATGTTATTTACACCTGAAAAAAAACAAATTGATTCCATTCTCCCAAATACTAAACAGTAAACTTCATTGTGTTTACTGTTGATTGACATAATCATTAATCATCGATATAACGGAAGTGTACTTTGTGTTTTGCAAAGTATAATTCGGTCTTAATCGACTATTATCTCGCGATCATAAGAAGCTTAGAGTATTATAATAATTATGTAGAAAACCATAGGTGTGTATCTTTGAACATCTTTAACCCTATAGCGCCGTATGTAGCTACGTTCGAAGAATTCATATTTTTTGTAATAGTTCTACCCATGTTAATTACAAAAATTCTGAAAAAAATTACAGGCATTACTGGGTCCTAAGAAAGATTTTCCGGAAAGAAATTCATTGAAAAGTTGATTTATTTAGCTGTAAAAATTCAAAAAGTAAAATTTTCAAAAGTGGCATTTTAAAAAAATTTACATGAGTAATGTTGTACGTTTAGTCTCCACGATCTTCCATGACTTCCTGCGCTGATTAAATTTACATGAGGAAAAACATTATAACAAAAATTAATAATCGTTACAGACAGTGTACCGATTTTCGTTTTAAGTGCAAGCAGGCAAAAAATTATTATAATCTGTGTTGTCATTCAGTTATTGTTATTAAAAATTGGATTGGTAGGTTGTAAGTCTAACATCGAACTGATTTTAATATTTTAATTGTTATTATTAATATTGTTAATTTGTATATTAAATATGATTATTATTTGCTCCAGTTATATTTTGAAACATGTACGTGCAGACGAGTTGGCGCATACTTGATATTCATGCTAATTTCTATAAATCGTGGTATTGGAGGTGACGATGCAATTAGACCACAATTCGCAGGTTCAGAGGTTAGCAGTGTGTAGATAAGCATATACTTTAGAGTATTGAATTAATTATGTTTGATTTCATGTATCAATGAACAATTGTATAGGCACTGAGCAATATTTTACGCATTATAATAAAGGTGCGCCAACTCACCCGACTATTCGTGAATTTGGGAAAGGTGGAGTCTATCGGGGAACTCAATTTTAATGTGTTTCTTATTGATTAAATCATATTTTATTCTTTACTAAAGTGTAGCAAAGATATCAAAGATAGACATAGGAATAGAGGGGACTAGGCTTGTCATGGGTGACATAGGCGAGGGGAGCAAAGCCACGAGTGAAATGGAGCTGACTTGAGCCCCATTTTAGCTGGAAATTTAAATGTGAATAAAAATCTATAGTTAATTGAATAAATGAATTTTGTGCGAAACGAAAAATGTCATTTAACAAATTTCCTTAGCTGTTTGGGAATTATTGTCAAGAAGTTTTATTAAAATTACTATATTTCTTCGAAAAATATTTTCATAATTTTTAAAATGCTATAACTTTTTGAATTTTTGGAAAACTGAAAAATATTACCAAAGTAATTTATAGTGTTTTTTGAGAGCTAATAAGATCACAAATTAAAAATTCTTGATTTTTAAAAAACTTAATAAAAAAATTTGTAAAAGCTCCAACTTTTTGAATTTTCATCGCATATAATTGATTAACAAACTCCATTTTACTTTCAAAACATTAAAAAATTATGCCAAAGCTCAACCAATTCCATTCATTCCCTCGAAAGTTATCGTGTCTACAGATGACGAAAACGACGACAACGCTACGACAACATGCAGGATCGCAAACACCGTTTTTTTTTTTCATTCGGGCCGTTTCAAAACCTGAGAATTTAATGAAAACTGGGGCGGGGTTCACTTTATATAAAAATAATACATACGGAAATACATACAGCATCACGAAAACCTATTTTTTGAATTCAGGGGGACTCAAAATGTCGAAATCTGCAAAAGACGGGGCGAGGGCCCAAATTTTGCACAAATCTAATACCTTCTCATAGTGATGAGAATGTAAAAAATTCAGAAACTCGACGAAAATTTGAGTTTTCCGAGAGAACGATGAGGGATACGAAGCAAAGGGGCTCTACACAATTGTCTTGACGGAATTTTGCTCTGTCACTTGTGGTTCTCGAGCAAAATTGACTTTTACACCATATAAAATTCTAATTTAGGAACAACAAATAGAATGAGTGCAGAAAATTGAAAATCTGCATTTTATGAGAGAACGATGCGAGATATGAAAAAAACGCAGGAGACCAAATTCGTTCCCCTGATGGAGCTATATAAGAAGGTAGTGAGTATTTTCCGCCATTTTGTGTTTTTATCAAAAAAAGTAAAATTTTCTTATTTCTTAAAATGAAAAATGTCAGATTTGAAAAGAAAATGGATCGAATAAATATTTAAGTTAAGGATTTGTTAGTTGCAGCTTCCCGAGCAATGTGTACGCACGTTAAATTGGACATGTGATAAGAATGTGCGTAACTTTAGTGAGCAGATTTTTCGATATCCTCTAAAATTAGTTTTTTGATTTCTTTAAGGTTTCTACATGCTGTAACTTTGTTAATATTGGTCCGCTTGAAAAATTTCATTTACATAGTTTATAGAGCTTTATGAAAGCTATCTAGAACTGTTCTTAAACATTTATTTTTTTCAACAAATTTATTTTCAAAAAGTCTAAAATGGCCCTAATTTTTTGAGTTTGGATTAATTCGATTAATTCGAAAATTATCGCCCGAACAGACAGACATAGAGCAAGACAGACACCATCGTGAAAACCGGTTTTTTTCAACTCAGAAGGTCTCAAAACATCTGCAAAAAAGCATCTGCAAAAAACGGGGGGGGGGATCAGCACAATTCTAATACACTCTCATAGTGATGAGAATGTAAAAAATTCAAAAATTGGACGAAAATTTGAGTTTTCCGAGAGAACGACGCGAGATACAAAGAAAATGCAAGAGGGCGATGTTGCTCGCCTGAAGGAGCTCTATAAAATTATATTGAGGCATTTTCCTTTATCTCCTCTGGTTCTCGAGTAAAGTTGATTTTTCAATCACATAGAATTCGAATTCGGAGACAAAAAATAGAATAAGTGGGCTAAAAAAATGAAAATTTGCAATTTTTGAGAGAATTACGCGAGATACGAAGAAAACGCAAGTGACCAAATTTGTTCCACCCATGGAGCTCTATAAAACGGTGTAGAAGATTTTCCGTTCTTTTATGGAATAAAAGTGCAAGTTTGTAAATTTTTAAAATGAAAATTTAGGATTTGGACAGAAAAATGGATCGAATAAATATTTAAATCTAGGATAGGTTGTTTGAAGCTTTCTGAGAAATATGTTAGCACGGTGAAGTGGACATGTGATATTTTTAAGGTTTTTATTTGCTATAACTTTATTCATATTGGTCCACTGGCTAAATGTCATGTACAGACTGTTCTACAAGAAAGTATAAGCGATGTTTATGAAGTCTGACGTGTACTTTTGGGAGAAAATGCATAAATAAAGATATTTACTTATGATTTGTAAAAGAGAAATACCGATAGTCAATTGTTTAAACAGATTTTATAAACAAATGCATAATGTCGCTATTTATCAATAGATTGGTTTCGTTTTTTTAACAAAACCAACTTTTTAACAACCAACAAAACCAACATCTTGCCTTTTCGTGCGATATTTTGTTGTTAAATAACAATTGTTAATATTTTTACCAAGCTTAATTAACAAGCCGGTCGTTTCTCGTGCTTCACTTCGTTCTGAACCTGCTTAGAGCATGGATATCGGCCCTCGTATATCAAAGCGATATCAGTGGTGTGCCCCATTACACGAAACGCCGACCCAGATCATCGACGTTATCTATTCGCCGTCGTCCTCTCTTAGTTGTTCTGGGGAGTTATTCGTCGTTTTTTCAACGAGTAAATCAATAAAAGAATCATTCTTATTAACCTGACTTTTTTATTGACTTCACCCTTTCTCTCAGCGTTCCACATCCTTTAACCCCTTCCTCAATATAGTTCTCCCGCTATATTTGACTCCTAACTTGAAAACCCACAATTTTCCCAAATTTCCCATCAAGCTGAGAGTTGGGAGAGTCAAAACCTTGACAGTTATACAGATTCAAATTTGCAAGAGATATTTTACATTTGATACGTTATATTTGTGATATTTACGATTGTATCTGGTATAAAACCCCACGCTCCGAGACAAGTTAGATTTCGTGAGTGAAGTGATTTTTAAAAAAAGCCGTTTTAGGGTTAAATAAAGAAAACCGTGAATTCGAAAAATTAAAAGAAATTTCTAAAATGTAAACCTTAATTTCAGGGAGAATAAAACCTGTGCTTGTGTAGGAGTAAAGGTAAAATCAGAGTGAAAAACCGTTATTACGAAGGTAGGAAAAAACCGTGATTTCAGATTATAAATAAAAGATTATTTAAAAATTAAGTTGTGCTTTTATAAAGATAAATTAGGTCAATAAAATTTATTGTTAAAGATAAAGAAATTTGGTGAATGGTAACGCGATTCTAGCAGACGAAGCGCTCGAATGGTGTCAGGTTTCAGGAAGAAACTGGCGAACTTATCTGATTTCAAGGAAAACTTTATCTCGGTATATATTGATGAGTGATTTTCCGAAGAGATTAGACGAAATATTAAATTTTATAACCAGAAAAAAGATCAAGATATACATTCTTTTCTTACCGAAATTAGAAAGCTGTTCATGAAGTTGAACCCCCTTAAAGGATTAAAATGGGAACTTCGTAGAACATACGAAAATTTGAGGATGGAATATAAGATGTATATTAAACGTAACGATTTTAATACATTTGAGGAATTAGAATATTTAGGTAAAGAATGGGAATCAACATTAATTAAATCTAAAATTAGAGCTCAAATTTTACAGCTGACGTAAAATAAACCGAATGGTCAGAAACAAGGTCAAGATAATAATACCAACGGAAATAAAAATAACGATAGTTCACACGGTTATAATAATAATAGTAGTAACGGGAATAACCAGAGTAGGCAAAATTCAAATCAAGGCCAACATAACCAGGGGTATAATTCCCAAAACCAAAGACCTCGTTTTGGAAATAGAAACCAATTCATTCCTTAGAAATTTCCTTTTCTTCTTAATTTCTCACAAAACCAACCGACCTAAGCAATCTTTTAATCCATGGATTCAGATGTTTTGGCAATTTGCAATGGGAAATACTAGTAATCCCGGAGCAATGTCAATTCAGTAGCTACCACAATTAGAATTATCGTCGATTGAAAATTCGTGAAACCAAAATGAAAGAATTGTAGGAGGCTAGTCGATACCGGTGCGACATATTCCTACTTCGGTAAAGGCCTAATAAAAAAAGTTAAAGATTTGAATCACAGTATCTTTCAACCTTCGTCGCGAACTCTATTAATAGCAAACGGTGAATCGTTGGAGATAATAGGACAAGTTATTATTCCAATTAAAATTGGACACAAGACAAAAAGATTACTCTTCAGAGTAGTACCACATTTAAGATCTGAAGGTGTTACAGGATTTGATATGCTAAAAGAAATGGGACTGGAACTAGATTTTGAAGAACAAATATGGTGGCTGCCAGAAAAATCACTTATTTTTTATCGGATGGAAGCTCAGCCCAAAGCTTTGCAAAAGCCGATACCAAATGTATAATGTAGTAGAATAGTTAAGCAAAATAACGACAGAAAAATAGAATATGAAAAGTTAGTAGGAAAGTAGAACCTTCAGTACAGAAGAAAGAGCTAGGAGGGAATAAAGTTTTTAAAAGAAATTCGGAGTTAAGAAATAAACCCAAATTTGGAGGAAAAATCAATTTGTCGACTAATAAAGATGAATTTGAAAATTTCAAGACGGAAGTTAGGTCCTGTGAAATGATGATTTCACATCCCAAAGTAAGTCCAACGAGCGAAGTCAAAACCACCCTTCCTAGGGACGAAGTCACAACTCGAAATAAAAACCCTAGTAGAAATATTCCAAGGTCATTGGATATTCAAACTACAAACAGATTCTAAGTTTTAGAGCATTCTGATTCTCAAAATTCGGAAAACGATGATACAGTTAGTATTAGCTTGAGGAAACCACGAATTCAAAGAAATAGTAGGTTCATTTCCAAGAAAGTGGCAAATTTTAGCAAATAATAGCAAATTTAAAGATCGGGATTGATTAAAAATTTTTGATTCTAATATTTAGAACAGAAAAAGGAATATTATTTAGGAAAATCAGAATTTAGATGAAATAAAGGAATACCAGAATAAGAAAAACTGGTATACCTTTAAGAATAACGCGATTATGTTAAACAATTTATTATTGAAGCCTCCCAAATCAGTGACACAAAATCTTTTTGCATCAAAAGTGTCTGATAGTATTGTGGAGTTAGATGAATCGAAACAGGAAAAATTATTACAATTATTAAAAGATAAAATACCAGGGCATCCTAAAGTATCTTAAAGCAATGCATTTAACAGAACAAAAATAGATGTTCAGGGTCTTGAGCCAATTAAACAGCGATATTATAATGTTAGCCCAAAAATAAAATAAATTATTTATGAAGAAGTAGATAGGATGCAAGAGGAGGGAATAATAGAAACTTCCAATTCGGATCGGTCAAACCCGATGGTTATGATCAAGAAACCAAAACGGGAAATAAAGAATCTGCTTAAATTTTCGTAAGATCAATAATGTTACCAAAAAAGATTTATATCCAATTCCGCTGATGAGTGAAATTTTAGATACTCCTAGGTCGACTAAGTACATTTCAAAGATTGATTTGCACTCGGCATAAAATCAGGTTCCTTTAGAAGTAGGCTATAGGCCAATTACAGCGTTCATAGTTCCCTGAAAGTGAATGTTTTAATTTAGGAGAATGCCTTTTGGCCTCTGTAACTCTCCAGCCACTTTCAAGAGACTTATGGACAAAATAATTACGCTAGACTTGAAGCCAAAGGTGTTTTGCTCTCTCTGGAGACATAGTCATCGTCACTCAGTCCTTTGAAGAACACTTACACTACGTGAATCAATGTCAGTGCTTTGAAGAACACTTACACTACAGAATCAATGAGGCTGGGTTGACGTTGAGTCCAGAAAAGTGTGAGTTTGAATGTTCAGAAGTAAAGATACCTTAGTTTTGTAGTTAATGAGAAAGGTCTTTATATAGATGAGCATAATATTTAACCAATTTTGGTATTCCCTAGGCCGAAAACATAAAACAGCTTCAGAGATTGATAGAAATGTCAAGTTGATATAGGAAATGTATACCACATTTTGCAGAATTAGTTCAACAACTTAACAGACTTTTAACAAGAGCACCAATGTTATCTTTCCTAGATTTCACTTAACCTTTTCAATTAGAAACAGATGCAAATAACACAGGTTTAGGTGCAGTTTTAATCCAAAATATTAACGGGTAAAATCATGTTATTGCTTATGCAAGTAGAGGTTTGAAAAGTGCAGAAACTAGTAGGTATTCAAACTCAGAAAAAGAATGTTTAGCAGTCATATAGGCAATTAGGAAATTTAGGCCGTATCTAGAATTTTATAGTTACAAAGTCATTACAGATCACACAGCTCTGAAATGGCTGCACAATCTGAAAAACTCGCCAGGAAGATTGGCAGAGTGGGCACTGGAATTATTAGAATATAATTACGAAGTTATCTATAGAAAAGGTAGTATTAATTACATACCAGATGGCCTATCTAGAACTATAGAACCGAATGAAAAAGTATTTTCAATTTTAGCCAGCATTATAGACAAAGTGCGCTTGTGTGCGCACGCGACATGTACAGAGCGTCATCGTGTCGGGTGGTAGAATTTTGCCGAAAAAAGGTGACATAAAGTTAAAAAAGAGCTTAGAAACGAGTCCAGAATAATAATGTGATGTTTACTAATCTGTGATCAACATGTGCTAATGAATACTGCGCTAAAGAAAAGTGAAAGCCGAGGCACATGTTGTAGCCAGACGACATAATCTAAAAGTGTAGTCATAACCTAAAAGACTCGAAAGGCACGAGTGATAGTAGTGTGAATGAGTGTAATAACCAGGACGAAATATATCTCAAGTTTTTTTGTCGGGCATGTAATGCAGTGATGTCAAAAGAATCTGATCTGACGTCGTGTGTTAGATGTGGTTCGTTCTATCATGAGAGGTGTGCAAACCAAGCAACATGATAACTATATCTAACTCAATATTTGAATTACAAGAAAGAGAGTGGAGAAAAAAGAATATTATCATTTTTGGCCTCCCTGAACTCCCTCCGTACCCCCAGTCCAGCAAGACCTGAACGCTGCCAAAGAATTTATATCGGAAAATAATCTGGTAAAAGTAAAAGAACTGATGGCTGGGTTTCTTCTTCAAAACACGAACAACCTTAAAAATTGTTATAGCATTAGTGCTTTTACGCAGGGCCAGCAAAAACCAAGACTTATGAGAGTCGTGTTCAACTCACAGGAGGCTGCCATGGATTGCCTCAGAATGTTCTCAGCTTCGAAGAAAGGAAACACGCTCCCAGCAAATCTAATTGGTGTTCATATACGAGCAGAGCACACGAAATTACAACAACAAGAACTCAAGAATGCGGTGAAACATCTACGTATACAAATAGACAGATGGCTTCACGGACAACCCAGGGTAACGACAAGGAGACGGAAACCAACGATAACAAACAACAAATCAGGATAGGTAACAAAACTCAAAAATCAAATGGATTACCACTTCCTTCTACCATTAAAGAATTCAATATTTACTATCAAAATACGCGCGGCCCTAATACAAAAATTCAGCAGGTAAAAACATTTTCAAACTTAGTAACCTTCGATATTTTTTTAATTACAGAAACATGGCTCAGACAAAATATTAAATCAACTGAACTATTTGATAAATCGATTTTTTCTTGCTATAGAAGTGATCGTACCACTTCTATAGGTGGTAAAAAACAAATGGAACTCTTATGAATTGAATTTTGAGTAAATTAAAAATAATTTCGATTTTATTGACATAGTGGCTGTAAAAATTAAAACACCTACATTTTCAATTGTTATCGTAAACTTATACTCCTCTCCTGATGTTACCTTAAATGAATTTGCATTGCTTCTAGAGACGTTAGAGTGTGCCCTTATAAAATACGATACCCACCTCCTAATAACCGGGGACTTTAATGTACGAAAGTTTATTTTAGCGGCGGATGGTATGGTTTTGGATAGAAAATGCTCGTTATTAATATCATTTAGTAATGCTTTAGAAATAATACAATTTTCTTGAATATTGCGAGGTAGAAAAAGCTGATCCAATGGTACGTGAGGACCACTACCATCCTGCATTCCGTATTAGCATAATTATAAAAAAAGGAGAACATCACAACAATAACTTTAAATGTTTAGAGTCATCTCGAACGAGATATAATTATAAAAAAGCGAATAGAGACCTTCTAGCAAGGAACATAAGTTTGATCGATTAGAATATATAACAGACTTAAAAGAGACGTGTGACTGTTTGTATACTAGCATATATGATGTAATAGATAAAACCGTTCCTAGATTCGCTTCCCGAGGTGGACCCGGTAAATATCCTCACAGGTACTCCCAAGAATTAATTTGCAAAATAAAAGGCGAAGAAAAGTTCAGACTTAAATTGAAACAAGTAGAATGCCCTCACTTATAAGAGTGCCTTCTACTTCTGAAAAGGGAATCAAAATTGATGATAGAGAGGGATTATAACGAGTATACAAAAAGATCCGAGGATTCCTTAATTAAGGAACCAGAACACTTCTGTGCATACCTGGGAAACCTCAAAAACGAATCTAGGATTCCTGGAACAATGTGTGTCAATGAACATATTGTTCATGATCCCAAGGGAATTGTAAATGTCTTCGCTTCATACTTCGACAGTGTATACACAAGAGATCAAATAGTTTTAAACACATTATTAAATACTCGCGAAAATTTAGAGTATAAATTCAAAGTTGAAATACAAGAGATTAAAGACATCATGAAATCGTTTAGAGATAAACAAACTTCAGGTACAGATCAGATTCCTGGCTTTCTTTTGAAGATATGCGCGGACACCCTTGCAATTCCACTTAGCTATATTTACAATCTCTCATTAAAAAAAGGCGTTAACCCCGCAACTTGGAAGGAAGTCAGAATTTGTCCTATTTTTAAAAATGGAAACAAAGCAATTATCTCGAACTATAGGCCTATTTCAATCCTAAATAATTTCTCGAAGCTTTTTGAATCATATATGGCAAAGTTTATCTTTGCTACTATAAAACCACATGACGTGGAAATTCAACACGGTTTTATTACATGCAGATCAACTGTAATGAACCTAACAACTTTTACACAATTTATAGCAAACTCTGTTAGCAAAAGAAAACAAGTAATCTATTTAGATAAAACAAGTAATCTATTTAGATATAGCGAAATGCTTTGATAAACTGAGCCATAAAATTCTAATTAAAAAACTCCAGAAGATTGATTTACCAGGTAACCTAGTAGTAGCGTTACTACAGAACTTTTTGCTCAACATAAAACATTACTTTCAATATGCTGGCATAAATGCTCAGGAGCATTTATGCCTACTTCGGGAGTGCCACAAGGCTCGAATTTGGGACCCGTGATGTTCACCGTTTTTTTCAATGATAGCAAAGACTTAAATAACGCAAAAAAATTATTTTCGCGGACGATACAAAACTGTACATTGAGATTAATAATATAAGGGACTGTACACTCCTACAAAGGGATCTTGTGGATTTTCTCGATTGGATTCAAAATATGAATCTATCAGTAAATATTAATAAATGTCGAATAATTTCATTTACAATGAACGTGGACCCAATTTACTTTGATTACGAAATCGAGGGCAAACCGATAACTAGAGTCAGATCTATCTTAGATCTAGGCATAAGGTTAGACAATAAATTGCACTATATAGAGCACATGGACTACATTGTAAATGCGGCAAGTCAAACGCTAGGATATAAAGTTAGATCCACCAAAAAATTAAAAAACCCAAACTCTCTCATAGCATTATTTAACGCCTTCGTACGTTCCAAACTTGAATACGCTGCGGTTGTGTGGAGCCCTGAAAGGGAGAACGCTAAGAATCAGCTGGAAAGAATCCAAAAAAGATTTTTAAAGTTACTCGCCTATAAAAAGTATGGACGCTATCCTCTTAGAGGATGCAACTTCATTGACCTCTGTCAAAGATTTGATTTTTTAATTATTAAAGAAAGGCATCATACCTTATCATTCGGGTTTGCAATTAAGGGGTAACACCACTCTAGTATTTTCAAAAAATCGATTTTTTTGGCTTAAACTATACTTTAAACCTTTAAAAATCATATCCAATTGGTTTTATACAGAAATACAATTTGTAAGAGGTCTAATTATCGATTTTGCCGCTGCGCCTCGGAGCGCGTCCTGGCAGCTGAATCATCACCACGGCGCGCTCTGATTTATCGACTGTGTAGTGCTCCTACCTTTCCAAATTCTATTGCTTATGTTATTGTAGTTCTTCAGAAGTCCACCAAGGTGTACTAACACTGAATCGAAGAGTGTGTGTGTGTGTGTGTGTGTGTGTGTGTGTGTGTGTGTGTGTGTGTGAGCTAGTACAGCTGCCAAGCGACGGGGTGCAGACGCTTTATTTTCTTTCCGCACATTTTCGTTCAAATATTAATAACGTGTTTTGTTCTTTGTAAAAGTTTTCGAGTAAACAATATGAGTTCGAGAAAAGTCGTGTATTGTGCCAGAAAAAGCAGCCGAGGAGGACAAAATAATGCAAAAAGACCGAAATTATCAAACCGACGCCCGCAAAACCGTTTCAAGCTGGAGAAGCCAAACCTGGAGAACGTTAGTACATCGGGTAAAAAATTATTAGATGCAAACTTCGATGATGTTGAAATAAATGAAAGCTTCGGTTACCCTATTCTGAATTTTTTAGCAGTGTTCTCCACGATATCGCAAGCTCTTGTATGTAAAAAATGCAAATCCGATATAACGTTTACCGAAACTGGAAAGCGAGGTTTGGGTTTTAAAATTGTGTTTTCCTGTAAAAATTGTGATCAGATTACTATTCCTAGTTGTCCATTTATTGAGAAAGGATACGATATTAATCGCAGAATTGTTTTCGCCATGCGATTACTAGGAATAGGATTGAATGGCATTATAATGTTTTGCGCCTTCATGGATCTCCCACGACCAATTTTTCAATCGTTTTACGATACAGTTGTTATGAAAATTGGCATTGAAGCAGAAGCTGTTTGTAAGCTCAGTATGAAAAATGCAGCTTAACAAGAACGAGAAAAAACTGATGATCTAAATGGCATTACTGTATCTGGTGATGGTTCGTGGAGGAAGCGTGGTTTTTCATCTATTTACGGGTTTGTGTCACTTATCGGCTGGTATACTGGCAAAGTAGTCGATGTTATTGTGAAATCTAAATATTGCAAAGCTTGCGAATTTTGGAAAACCAAAGCTGACTCCATCGAGTTCGAGGAGTGGAGCCAAACTCACAAAGATGAATCCCAAGTGAACCACGTCGGCTCCGCAGGAAAGATGGAAGTGGACGCCGTCATCGAAATGTTCCAGCGCTCAGAATCTTTGTACAATTTGAAATACGCTAATTACGTGGGCGACGGAGATTCAAAAACCTTTAAAGGAATCATAGATTCTGAGCCCTACGAAAAGTTCACCGTAAAAAAAAAAGAATGCATCGATCATGTGTAAAAGCGAATGAGTTCTCATCTCCGTAATTTGAAAAAAAAAAAACAAAAGGACTAGGAGGAAAAGGCAAGCTTACTGGCAAGCTCATAGACGAGTTGGCAATTTATTATGGTTTATCAATTCGTAGGAATCATGATTCTATGGAGAAAATGCGCAATGAAATCTACGCAACGCTGGACCACAAATTGTCAACTGACGATCAACCGAGACACGAAAGATGCCCGCGCAAAGAAACTTCATCGTGCTCTTGGCAAAAGGCTCAAACTACTGGAGAAGATTTTGTACATAAATCACCTCTCTCTGAAGAAGTTGATAAGGCGATTTCGCCAATTTATGAAGAGTCAAGCAGTGATGATCTACTTACGCGTTGCTTAGGCGGCTTCACACAAAATAGCAATGAAAGCTTCAGTGCGACTGTCTGGTCTATGGCTCCAAAATTTTTCTCTAGTGGCAAATACGTGTTCGATACTGCAGTATATATTGCTGCAGGTATCTACAATGATGGCTTGTCAAGTGTCCTGATGCTGATGCACCACTTG